>JASDQU010107950.1:98088-112517 GCA_032191745.1 Picea mariana | reverse complement strand
CTAAAGCCGACATAAATAAAATAACATTACTAATCTAAATTACAACTAGTGGCCTAGAGCCGACATAAATAAAATAACATTACTAATCTAATATGCCCCATTTAAGTGGTAATGAGCCAATATTAGGGATTAACAAGTTCCATCAAACATAGGTGCTTTATTAGTCGAACTTACTTCTCGACTTGTCATGTCTAAGCTTATGGACCTACTCTTAAACAAAATGGGCTAGCTCTGATACCAATTGTTAGAAATATTCTAATAACTGAGAGGGAGGGTGAATCACTTATTAATAAGCTTAAACTATTTCTGCCTTTTAAACTTTTCTTATTATTACTTGATGATGTTCAATTTATTGTAGATAGCTTAATGAATAAACACACATCATCCATCATACATATAGCAAGAGTAGAGACATAGATTTCATGAGGAAACCCATAAAGGGAAAAAACCTCTTCTTCTTAGGATGCCAAGCAAGCTTCAACTTATGTACATCAAATATATTGAGCATCGACTCAAATGAGGCTACAACCTCTATTTTACAAGCACCAACTTGTAGAGAGCACCGACTCTCTATTTCTCTATCACCCACTAGATGGAAGCACCAACTCCTGAATAACTCAGATGCATCTCTACTCTGTCGACCTCCTCAGGTTTCTTCTCTGACTCTGCTCACCTTCACACTAGCCTCATTCTCTCTGATTCATCTAGATCTATGCCTCCCCCTGCTTCCTCAAGTTCCTTTGCCAATTGTATGTACTTCCAGTCTTCTCACAACACTATGTCGACGACCTACTCAGTGCATCAACTTCAGACTTCAACTCAGTCGCATTTTGTAACATAGGGACTATCCCTATCTCTTCAGATTCTCATTCGGCCGTTTCAACAATGATTCTGTAACAACTCTCCTGGAAACTAAACTGACATCCTCTATAACGAATTTGGCAACTGAATCAGTTTGCCATCATTTTAGTTTGTTACCCGATCTGAATTACTTGCTTGAAACTCCCTTCCTGTCAAGCGATTGACATGTTTTCAAAACATGTGTGACTAAATATCAAAGTTTCCATAAAAACTACCATACAATTTCATTCATGCGATTGTTTAATAATAAGTGAAGTAATGATATAATCAATCATTCATGACATCCAAAAGAACCCATCAATGCTCCACTCAGTTTCAGATACCCATGCTCCATGAATCATTCAAACAAAATGTATGAATTGAGTAGGTCCTTACATCCACTCACACAATAATATCAATTTCCACAACTCTGACTTAGGCTTTATCTCGACTTCGAACAGACCTGTCTCACCTCCGACCTCTACTAGGTCAACTTATCAATTCGACAAACCAAATCCACAGATATTCATACTATCAACATCAGATGAATTGTCATCAATGACAATACTACAAACAACCAATATTAGCCTTAATTATTCCAACACGGAAGAGTCAAGAAAAACTTGATACGCTATCTTTGTTGCCGACAGTAGCATGGCCATTCCAGTATGTGACTGATCTTCACAAGACGTAATTGAGGAAGGTAGGGTCCAAGGATCGTTAAAATACGAAGTGCGGAAAGGAACGAACCTCTTCGACGAAGCAGACCTACTGGACATGGTGAATACATGATGAATCGGTGCCATGAAGTCGAACATACCCATAAGGGATGAATACATTCTAACACCAATATTCTCAGTTGCTGGCTAAGATTTGTAGATCACGGGGATCGATGGTCCAACAGATGCAATGGGGCTAGCATACGCAAAGGAAAACTGGTCGATTGTCACGATCGTCCCATCGTGAGGAAATAAAAGAGTGTGGCAAATGGATGATATGATTGCAGTCATAACATAAGTCCAATTATGTCCTAGTAACAAGTTATAGTCGAGGGGCGCATCAACCAACTCGAAATCCACCTCCACCATCTTCCCACCTAACTGGACTGGGAAGGCAGGAAGGATACCGTGAGGGTGGAAGGAACGACTGTCAAAAGTAGTCAACATGGTCAGAGACTGAGAAAGGGTCGGAGAGCCGAGGGCTTTCCAACAGACCAGGGACATCACACATGTTGCAATGCCTTCATCAATAACAATACGTTTGATGGTATACTTTGAGTAACCTACATGGATTTGGAATGCCACATGGTAAGGCAAGTGAGGCTTCACATCTGTGATGTCAAACTTGATAACTTTAGAGCCACAAGGATCTAGAGCTCCTAACGTAGATAGTAAGGCATTCCTCTGTGAAGGAAACGTCTGGAGTACCTCCAGATCTGACATCGCACAAGGGGTTTGACCCAGATCCTCAACAATAGAGTAATTTTGGGCGGCTCTAGCATTAGGATTGTGTGTAGAGCACTTGATTACTCCTTTTGGAATATGAGGCGGGGGCTCTAGTTTTTCGATCTGTAAGGGTGTCTTCAGAGGAGGGGGAGACTCTAGACCAGGTAAAGTCTATGGAGAACTGTAATCGCGAGACTGAGTGGCTACATTAACCTCAAATTTAACCATATTGATGCATAAATGGTCACCATCTTGCGTCGGTGGGTTTTGACTCACACTTGCCGCATTTCCAGTATTTGAGGAGCTCGAGGCCATGTGTTGATTATGTGGAAAAGGATTAATCAACACAGTAGGTGGTAGAGATAAAAGTCTTGCGTCTTCCACAAGTTTGGGGCATAAGTGGGTAAGGTGATCGTTTGTACAAAGCTTGCAGGGAAACTTCACCTTCCGCCTTTCTTTCTTGCCCTCACCAGCATTATTATTTGACTTCTCATTATTACCATTGTCCTTGGGTTTATTATTATTCTTCCTAGCCCTACGATTATTACCACATCCTTTCTTTTTATTCCCTCTTGTTTGTTGGTTACCATTAGGGTTGGTCGACGATTTCATAGAATGTATGTCCATTGACTGAGTGGGAGTGGAGGACATAGATGAAGCTGGCCCTCCTACAAACTGGTTTAGAGACAACTCTTTCAAATGGATTGTCACCGAGTCTACAGATTTCATATTGGCAGAGCCCACAATGCCATCAGCATGAGGCCCAAGCTTTTGTCTAGAGTCATAGTTTGACCTCGGTGAGTCTAGAAGAATCTCATATAACATCCCAGACTGAGCATATATAATATATAACTATTGGGCTTTAAAAATCGCTTCTTCCTCAGAGGTAACTCTGGATGTAGAAACATCCTTCGAAATATAAGGTTGTAGAAACTTAAGGAACCACTCTAGCAGGAATTTTGGGGGTATGTAGGCCTTGATCAACCTCTTCTATCTACGCCACTCCTGGATGTGATCCGAGATATGGGTGGCTTTGTCCTGACATAAGGTCAACAAAATTTCTAAGCCAACATCGTAATGAACCGACAATTGGAAGTGGTTGAGGAAGAATAAAACCATCTAATTAAAGGTTATGTATGTCCCCCTTGGTAGCTCGATATACCATTTCACGGTGACCCCCATGAGGGTGCGTTGAAACAATCTTAACTAAATAGAATCGTCATTAATGGAATTCGAAGAGAACTAAAGGTGAAAAGTAGTGACGTGATCACCAGGATCCTCACCAGTTTTGCCTTCGAATTTTGGAATATCTGAAGGAATATTGGTGGGGACAGGGGTCCATGTCGAATCATGACACACAGGGTCATTCATTAACTTAGACAATTCTAGCAGATTGAGTGTGGCCAAAAAAGGGAGACGGGGTTGCGACATCTAGCCCCAAGCTCCCTGGAAAGATTATTGTTGGGGGATTGCAGCCCATCTAGGGTTTTGGTATGCACCATGGCCCTGTCCGGGATTGTAATACCCTCCTATGAACTGATTCATGAGGGATTGGTTGGGAACCATTCCAGTAGGAATGTTATGATGAGGGTTGTAAAAATTTCCCCCAGTTGGAGTGGCTATAGGTTAGGGGTTACCCAAGGTATGAAACTAACCTCCTCTAGGTGTGAATATGGAGGATAAATGTGGATTCGTCATGCCAAACATGTTGGTTAGAATCAGTACAGAGGAGGAAAGTGTAAAGGATGAACCGTAAGTAGTAGCTTGTCCACCAAGTTGGTTACACCATCCAGAAGCATTAGGACCAGGATTAGACCCGAGGTTAATAGGAGGAAGGCCTCCAACTGTGGGATTCATTTGTGGGACATGAGCACCACCAAACGAGAATGGAGTATGTAGAGGAGCCATGCCCCCAAGTCCAATACCAGTATTCAAACTAGATGTTGGGATGGAGGATGGAAATTGTGATGTGACGTTCGACATACCATAGGAAAAAGGGTTAGAGGCCATAGGGATGGACTAAATATTGTAGCCCAATGAGTGAAAAAGGGACCCAAAAGGGTTCCTGGCTATAGGTTGAGTATTCACTATAGGACGAGAAGGAGTGATGATAGGAACCTCTGACACTATAACCATTGTGGTTGAAGGTGTCGAAGGGTATCATTAACTATAGTAGGTATGGGAGTCGAAGGACTCCCAACATCTTTCTGACTCGATTCAGTATTGATCCTTGTATGATCACAAGTCTGGTAAGTGGAGATGTGTGTATCACGTTTGATAACTTTATGCCTTTTAGAAGGCAAAGACTCAAAATGTGGTGGTAATTGTAACAAGCGGCGAGACCTGCGGGGAAGATGGTCTGGCTCCACGATGAATCAAGACTCGAGATATAAAAAACAAATCCTAAGGCCAACTAGTAATCAAGGAGCACACCAAAATAAAATAAACAAAAGGACAATATGCACACAAACAAAATAAAGTGGTTGAAAGGGGCCTCCCTCCCTAAAGTAGGTATGTCTCACCCAAGAGGGGCCTGAGACTCCCTGCAAAAGATCGGAGGTATCATAATCAGTTATAAGGGCCCTCGTGGGCTTAACAACCAGTCGGTCAGATCCCCCCGGAGAGGTAATCCTCCATAAAGGTTGTGTGTTGTCTGACCCTTATCTGACCCAGGGTACCTGCAAAATAACCCCTGCAAGTAACCTATGTGGTACCTATGTCAAGAAACTAAGCAACCACAATATAACCAATGCATAGGAAAATAGTCATAAGTCAGGTCTACTGTATGGGTAGGGTAACAAAGAATGAAACCTCGAAAGAACCACCTCTCATGGAGGTAAAGGTACTAGCAAGATCCCCATATACATATAGATCCCCAAAAATATATCTGACGCTAAGAAGGTATTGGGGGGATATCCCCTCAACCAACCTCACGCGACCTCGTGCTTAACTCCGGTGTAAGTAGAGCCTCCTTATGTCACCAATTATACAATGGATTTAATCACTCCCTTAGTCAGACACATATGTTTATTTAATAGCCTTGGAGAAGTTTACTCACAAAATCCTATTCCAAGGCTCTAAATCCTAAGCTGGTTTGTGCACCCTAGAAAATAAAATCGTTTCTAATCAATTTTAAATTATCAACATTGCTTTTAGTGGCCTTTATTACTCAAAAAAGGTGTGGTCGTGAAACTAATGATTTTATGACTCAACAAGTAAAATAAATGAATATGAATAACATGCAAATTTCTAACTTCAATACCCAATAAATGATAAGCTTTTCAAATTGCAATTTTCAATTTAGTTCTACAATTCGAAATAAGATGCAATCTTTCTATACACGTACTAATATCAATGATAAGGACCCAAAATATCAAATTCCAACAATACACAATGCTTAATATTTTTGTATTTTCAATATAAAAGAATGAAAATGCAAGGACTGAACAACATCTTGATATAAAGATTCTATTGTATGTAAACATAGACAAACCAAGTAGGATATCAAGAAGCAAACACCCAACCCAAGATGCAAGGACAATCAATGAAAAGGATGATGAGAAATGCACCACCCAAAAATTTAACCAAAGAAAGGTTTCCTATCATTCTACAAGCACTCAACAGTGATAACATAGACCCAAGAAAACTCATAAACCATCAAAACTTACCCAACAAACATCAAACTTAGCAACCAAACAGAAAAGGATGATGTACGTGATTATTCAGGAGAATGCCACGTATATACGCTTCTTGCAGAAGGACAACACACGTATGTACGTGATTGTTAGGTAAAAACCCGTGTATATGTGTTAAAACACTGCCAGGCTAAGGAGAAGGCTAAGAAACTCAGACTCAAAATGAACAGAGGCTGTCAAGCAATCAGACAACAAGAAACTCAATATAAATGAGAGCAATGAAAGGAGAAAAACACTCCAAACCCTGAAAAGAAGATTCTATCCCCGGTATGGTCGCCAATTCTATTATGAGAAAAATATCTCTATGGCTAGGGGTAAACCACAACAAATGGAAATGACTGTATAAATCAACTCTAATCTCAAATATGCTATATAAGAAAATATGCTAACAAGACAAGATAAAGAGCCTACCTCATCCAGACGTTCGATGAAGTCCATCGTTGAGCACTTGACTCAAAGCAATACACCTGCAACTTGTCCTCAACAACCAATAAATGCAATCATATGGTGATAATATATAAAGTTATCAAATTCAATAGCATAATATATCAACATTCATAACAAATACACCCATGGAATAACAATTCAAATATTTGCAAGATATTAATTGGATGAGAAAAGAGTATTTCTATTAAAATGTAATCAGCGGAAGTGAAGAATTACAAACTTTTGTGCTGGCACGATTCAGAACCGAGAAACTAAGTCCCTTCCAGTTGGGCTGAAAAAGAATATTGTAGCCGTGGATTATTTCACTAAGTGGGCTGAGGCGATGCCTACATTTGATAATACCAAGAAAATTGCAGCATTATTCATATTCAATCATATCATTACTAGATTTGGTGTCCCTCAAGCCATCTTCACTGACCATGGTATTCATTTTCACAATTTCATGATGTCTGAACTTACCGAGAAGTTGGGTCTTCGACATGAAAACTCAACCCCTTATTATCCACAGGCCAATGGCCAGGTTGAAGCAATCAACAAAGTTCTCACTACTATGGTTCGACGAATGGTAGGAATTCACAAGTCAAATTGGCACACGATGCTTTTCTTGGCATTATGGGCCTATCGGACGTTAAGTCTGCCATGGGGTTCACACCTTTCCAATTAGTATATGGTATTGAAGCAATTCTACCAATTGAATGTGAAATCCCATCTTTGAAACTAGTTGTCGAACTTCTCCCTAACACCTCAACTGAAGAGGAACATCTCTTGTATTTGATGCAATTAGACGAGACTCGTCGTGATGTTTCCTTAGTCATAGAAACTCAGAAAAAGCATGTCAAATATTAGTATGACAATCATGTCAACCCATGTGTATTTTATGAGGGTGATTTGGTTCTCCTTTACAAACAAGATCGTGACTTATTAGGGGCCGATAAATTCGAGCCCATGTGGCGGGGCCCTTATATTGTGAAACAATTGTTGGAGAAAGGGGCTTATGAGCTGGTAGATTATGATGGAATTCCTTTGAGTGAACCCAAAAATGGGCTTTACTTGAAGAGGTACTATGCTTAAACTATTTTTTCATAAGTACTGTGTATTTTTAGTGTATCATAATATTGTGTGCTTTTTCGTTTTTGGTTTCGCCTTTTAGTTGATTACCTTGCATTGTGCTTGGTTTCTAGATGTCGGTGTCTTCGCTACCCTATATTGGCTTTGCTAATGGTGCTAGTCACAGTACTCAAAACTTAGCGTCTGTTGCTTGGGCAATCTACGCACCTACAGATGAATTGATTAGTCTACATGGTGTTTTCCTTGGTCGTGCAACTAATAATATCATGGAATAAAGTGCAGTTATCAAATTGTTAACTAACATCGTTTCACTCGGAATCCATCATCTTATTGTACAACTTGATTCACAGTTAGTAGTGCTACAGTTGAGTAACATTTATTCCATCTGAAGTCCTACTTTGTTAAGGGTATATTTACGAATTCGCCTCTTGGAAAGAAATTTTGATTACATTGAATATCAACATATTCCTAGATGTTTAAATACATTGACAGATGCAATGGCTAATTATGTGTTAGACAGACATTTGAGACATTTATAAACCCAATCACACTTTTTACAAAAACAAGTAAGTCGTTAGGAACTTTATATTTATAACAACAAAAGATACAAAAGTGTTTGTCCAAAGACCAAAATATCAAAAAGTGAAGCTCATGGCTTCATGTACAAAAAGCATCAAGGATGTTGCTCGCTGTAACAAACAAATGCCCGTGCTACTTTACGGAGCAGTCGACCGATATATGCAGATACGCCAACTGTGTGGCATTGATAGTGCCTAGGAAGTTCATCCACCGTGGCATCAGGGACATTCATAGTTAGTCCCTCTAGGTTCTGTTCAATAGCCTCGAGATCTATGGCAGCTACCCCTGCTACAACACCTCTCTCTCCTCACCTCTGGATGGGAGATGATCTTGGAGGACGATAAGGTCCCATGTCTTCATTATTGAGAGCACTTGATTAGTATTGGATAGATGACACAAAAAAACATTTTATATAATTAAAATATCAAAAACATTATATAAAAAAAATATTCCTTCTTACCTATGTCCCCCCACTGAGATCCCTCAGGAAGAGCTAAATCAGGATCCCCATGGAAATTCGTCCCGGCATATGCATAATCTTCCACCATGATTACCTAATTCCTCAGCCATTGGAAGAAAACATCATCATACTTGAAAATAGGAACGTCACCATGATGAGCCATTAGATCCACCCACCTCTTCATCTATGGGTCTTGTGGAGCAAGTATACCCCACTCCACCTGTAGACGTAGGACATGAACTCTCTCCAAGGACACCAAAATGGACCCATATCCAAATTGTTTCAACCGATCGTTTCGGCATTTTGTGAGTTGTGTTTTCATGCTTTTAAGGACACCCTCACACCAGTTAAAGACCCTGGGTTCCATGCACTCTATCGCATACTGAAAATGGATTTGCAAATCCATATGGGGAGCTGCACTCCCTTCCATGTGGGTAATGGTGTAAAGGATAGTCCACAATGATAAATCATGAACATCTTTGATGGCTACCTTGCCATTGTGTTTTTCCATACCTGGCACACAATGGTGGCAAACATAGTAATCCATAGGCTCTCCTCCACCCCTGTTGCCTGTGAAGTGATACCCATGAACCACGACGAGACAAACCTGTCAGAAAGTAGATATCCTCTATATCCATTGTGAGTGTATGGACACCCATGCGAAAGGCTTGTTTGTTCACATCCCACATGTGAACCAAATACTCTAGCAACCTCAGTTGGGCTCTCATGCCCTGAGTCCTGAAAAACTTGAGTAACCCACATTGCCTTAGCGCCATAACTATGCCCGGGTCATTCATGGTGAAACAATCCTCTTTCTCATGCTCTCATTCACGCCACACAAGCATTCTAACCAAGGAAAGCCTACTAAGGAACATTAAAAGAAGATTAAAAACATAAAAAATTCATTCTTGGAGGTTTTGCTAGTTAGATTTATCTTTTCAAAATTTTGATTACGCTCATCGTAGGGTTGCGCTTTCACACAGAGCGACATCGTCACACCCTGTCTATGGGGTCTCCTACGACGATGTTAGATCGTTACAATTCACGATACAATGGACCTGGGACGATCTCAACGCGCAGGTAGCCCCAAAAAATCGACCTAAGATCCAAATTTAACCTATGAAAACAAAATTTGAAACCTTGAAAGGATAAAGAAGAAGAGGATTACCTTTTTTATGGAGACGGTTCGCAAAATGATCCACCACACGCTCTGAAATCGATAGTTGAAATTTGGGGAGAAAAAAGGGTTTTGGGGCACTAATTGGGTAAATTTGCAAATGAAATGATAAAATGGTGTTTTGGCCTTTTTTATTGTTTTTTACCATATTTTTATTGCAAAATTTAATTATTTTTATATTTTATCCATGCCCTAAAGTCGAACCAACTTTGCAAAGTGTTGACTATTGCAGATTATAAGGTCTAGGGACGAGACGTTTGAACAGGGGTCCACCCTTTTTGATTTGTTTTTGCATATTTTTCTTATGTACAAATACTTTTAGGGTTTTTTAGGAAAAACTCCGAGCACGGTCTTATTTCTTTCTCACGCTCGCGAAACCATGAAGATGTAATTGAGTAATCTTTTGTCGTTTTTTCAAACTCGCATTGGTAATACAAAAAATGAAACCTATGGAGTAACCTTTAAGATCTTTTTAAGCTCCGTAAACATGAAAAGATGGCCGAGCGACCTTGTTCTTTTCACGCTCGTAAAAGTATTTGAAGAAAATGTCTGATGAGAAGTAGGTTATCTCTTTTTCAGTCTCGTCAGACTAACTTATAAAAAAGGACTTTTTGGAGTTCTCTCTAAGTGTTTTTCAGATTCCCTAAAAATGAAAATCCCTTGAGTTTTCTTTCTTTGGACTCATTAAAAAAGCATCAAAAGACCCATATGGGATCGAACCACTCCTTCTTAGAGTTCGTTAAACATACTCCGAGGGACTCGTCTGAAGGATGAGGTTACATTTACAAGCATATGTTATCCTCCTCAAGCTTGTGTAAAAATAAAAAGGTACTCGTTACAAATGGTGGGGGGAAATTGGGAAAGAAATGTGTCTTTGTATTTGTGTTAGTGGCAGTAATAGTCGCTCTTGAACATGACAAACCCCTTCATCATTGTATCCAGGTTGGGAAATCCATTTGTCTCTCGTTTGAACATCTACAAGTCTATGTGTTGGGTCCTCCTTGAGTCAATGCTGCCAGGACAACTATTGTGTCATTCATATGTTCAAGAGAAGTCCAGCCTAAACAAGCCTTATATCGAGTCGACCATCTGCAATTATAAATTTCCTACCATGTCAGCCTTCCATGAGTCAGTTCTGAATCACTTCATACTATGATCTACTTCAAATCTGTTACACATTTTGTGTCATTGATGGTGGATACATCAAGGCCCTCCTATGACAAGTCTTTTCCTGTCGACTTCAACTCATTATCAGGGAACAAGATTTAGAAATCATGCAGTACCTTAGAGCTTGCATGCCTCAATGACAGGTTTCTTCGCTTTCAACAGTGGGTTCACATCATTGACCCTTGATTGGAAGATTCCATCGAGTGTTCAAATTCAACTCATTTATTCACATTTGTTGGATTGTACTAGAGTACCTTGGGATTCATTGACATCAATGGTGATTTCCCTTGCACTTGTTAACGATTTTCATTAATGACCGGTAATCAAGCAGTTTCTACCATGTTCGACTTCAACACCTGTAATCACATGGCTAGATTTGTACTTAGAGACGATGGAAATGAAGACCCTGGATCTCATCATCTTGGTCTAGGTTGCGACGAAGTATTCATAAGTTTGTACTGACACATAGATCCATTATGTATGTCTCGTGGCTATGTCCAAATTTGAATTTTTTCAGAGCATAGATCCACAATGTATTTCTGGTGGCTATGTTGAATCATGATGACATGGATCCACAATGTATATTTAGTGTTCATGACTCACTTGACACTTCTGATTAAAGTCACTTGTAGTTAGAGCATGGGAATGCCTACCTCAAAAGATGGTATGTTATTATGTAGATGCTTGATTGTTTGCAGGTTCTCGATCGATGCGCTCCTTGTTTTTGACACACGCATTCTACAAAGTATTTCAGCTGTCACAAGTTCCAGTTTCATACTTTGGGGGGAATTAATTTACACATTATTTTGGTCACCTTAATGATCAACTGACAACATGTGCTCATGTTCCCTGAAAATATTAAAAGAGACTTTCTCCATGAGAGAAGTGGTTTGTTTTTCCTTTTTCAAAAAACTATAACAAAGAATATTGTCGCACCATGTTGTATGCATGGGGTGTGACGATGCCTGAATGTCTCACTCTACACTAAAACTGGACTGTGACATCATCACGGGCTGCTTACACATAGGGTGCGATGATTCTTAAGCAAAGGGAAAGTCAAAATTCACGAATGTTATAGAAGGGAATCTTCTAGAAGATGAGGTGGCCTCCAATCGGTTTGGATCTTACTCGCTTCTCTGATTTAGTGGGATCATCCTAATCCCCTCATCCATCTCTTTTTCACCCTATATAAAGAGGGATCTCTTATGGAAAAGGCTAAGGTTTGCAAGGGCTTGCATATGCATGAAGAGTTATACTACATCTTATACTTGAGAGATTTGCTTTAGTTCTCTAAGTTAGATTGTGGATCTTGTTCATCAAAGGCATTGGAGCAAAGGTGTGTGTGTTGGAGAAAAGAGCCAATAAAGGGACCTTGCAACATCAAGGCATGGGTTGTATTCTCTACTTTCCATTTAATATAATGCAACAATACATTTCTTCCCTATAAAGGTGTCTTAACTTTTATTGTATAACTCCTTGATCTTATACATAGAATTCATTGGAATATATATATATATATCTGTGTTCTCTCTCTTTGTTGGTTTGTGCTTCTAAAATAGGTTCACCATCCCGCAAACTCGAAGAAGGATCTACAAGGATGACACTAGCGAGGATCAAACATTGTTTAAAAGATATGTCACTTATACCTCTCTAAACTAGTTTATATAACAATGAAGTTTAAGGTGAAGTTTGTATTCTGTCTTGTTTTGTTCTAGCTTCCTGTGGAAGTTAGGGAGATCAGTTTGTGTCTACACTTACCGATTAGTCCTATAACACTCCACCACTTCAATCATCCACCAAAGGCAATATCATATAAGAGAGACAACGAGGTTCTCAATCAAGTAGGAAAGAGCTTGGGGGCTGAACAATGTGTTCATACTTAAAAGGACAAAGGGATGCAGACTCAATATGAAGTGAATAATTTCTCCAGAGTAACTTTGCTCTCAAAGTTGAATTCTTCTCTCCTTTTCCATAGCTCGGATATGGCCCATTTATAGCCTTCAAGTGGAACTGAAGGGCTGAGTCAGAACATTTCCAGTATATGGAAGGTCAAGGATCATGGATCCCTTGACGTGACATGGAAACCCGACACTATTTTTTAGTTTTGGGCACAAAACCCGATGTACGCGGGTTGTAGTGGTGCAACCTGTGTATACGCATGATATATAGTAGTTAGGGCACGTATATGTAGAAAAATATTGTTCTTAGCTCTGGGATTTACAAAAAAGGGACTTCAAGTCTGCATAGGGAAATGGAAAAAGGCCTTCTGAGCAAATTTCCATAAGGTGAGGCAAATATTGCTATAACAGTTGTCCACCCAAGCAACTCTAAATATACTTCCTTTAGGATCTTATAACCTGCTAATTAGCATGGACTGGTTGGATTCCCATAAATCCAAATTGGTCGGTTATACTAAAACATTGGAGTGTGAAGATGAGGAAAGGAGGAAAAGAACCCTACATGGAATTCAAAATCTTGTCTCAATGAGACAAATATCATCACTTCAAGTGAAGAAGTATTGCAGAAAATGATGTCCTTTGTATGCAATACAAGTATTGAACTCTATTGAGGACAATAAACCAAGCCTAGGGAACCATCCTATATTAAGAGAGTATAAAGATGTTTTTCCAGAAGCGGTGCCAGGTCTACCTCCAAGAAGAGATATTGATTTTTCAATAGAAATTATACTCGGAGTGGTGCCAATGTCTAGAGCACACTATAGAATGAGTACACTAGAGCTAGTTGAGCTCAAACTGCAGCTGAAGGAGATGTTGGAAAGGGGTTACATCTGGCCTAGTGTGTCCCCTTGGGGAGTACCAGCCTTGTTTGTGAAAAATAAGGATGGCACCCTTGGATTGTGCATAGACTATAGACAACTTAACAAGATGACAATTAAGAATAAATATCCTTTGCCAAGAATTGATGACTTGTTTGACCAATTAAGGGGTGTTATAATTTTCTCCAAGATTAACTTGAGGTATGGATACCATCAAGTCCGAATTAAGGATGAAGACATCCACAAAACAACCTTAAGGACAAGGTATGGGGACTATGAATTTGTGGCGGTGCCATTTGGGCTTACCAATGCACCAACCACCTTTATGTGCTTAATGACTAATGTACTCAGCAAGTTCTTGGATAGATTTGTGTTGGTTTTCATTGGTGATATCCTAATCTATTCTAAGAGTAGGGAAGAGATCCTAATCTATCCTAATGGACTTGAGATGTTAGTTTTCATTACTAAAGTTTATTAAGTCTCTATGCAAAGTTTAGTAAGTGTGACTTTTTCCAAAAACAAGTCTATTACTTAGGCCATGTTATCTTTGAAGTAGTAACAGTTGATCCTGACAAGATCAAATCCATTATGGATTGGCCCACACCAAATGACGTCTCTGATATCATATCCTTTATGGGCCTAGCATGATACTATAGAAGGTTCATAAAGGGGTTTTCCAAGATTGGTTGCCCAATCACCTCCCTCCAGAAAAAAGTGAGTTAAATTTGTTTGGACCATAGAATGTGAAGAGAGTTTTCACCAATTAAAACACCTT
>JASDQU010107950.1:58281-77086 GCA_032191745.1 Picea mariana | reverse complement strand
CTCTCATTCAAAGGTTGCAACAGGATTCCAGTGCATCAGATGCATTTACATGGAAAAATGATTCACTATGGTACAAAGATCACTTATATTTATGTAAGAACTCACAACTCAAACAAAAGGTACTATTGGAATTGCACACCTCTCAAGTAGGAGGGCACTCAAGATTTTGAAAACCTACCATAGGGTCAAGAAGGGTTTTTTTTGGGATGGCCTTAAAACTGATGTTCAAAGGTTTGTGGAAAAATGTTTGGTTTGCCAACAGAATAAGGTGGAAACAATTAATACCCCAGCTCTTTTACAACAATTAGCCATCCCAAGTCAGCGTTGGGAGGAGGTTTCCATGGATTTCATCATAGGGTTACCGAAGTCTGAAGGAAAGAGTGTCATCATGGTTATTGTTGATAGAATGACCAAGTATGCACACTTTTGTGCACTCTCTCATCCCTTCAAAGACAATACATTTTCCATCGCATTCATGGAGACAGTTCAAAAGCTACATGGCAACCCAAAGATTATTGTAAGTGACAGAGATCCCATCTTCATTGGACATTTTTGGATAGAATTATTTTCTTGTTTGGGTACTCAATTGGCTCATAGCTCATCCTATCATCCTCAATCTAATGGAAAAACCAAGATAGTGAAAAAATNTACCTTCGTTGCTTTGTCTCTGATAAAAAAACACAATGGTTCAAATGGTTACCCTTGGCAGAATGGTGGTATAACACTTCCTTTCATACTGTAACAAAAATGACACCATCTATGGCACTCTATGGATACCACCCTCCTTCCATCACGTCTTCTCTAAAAGAAAAATCTAAGGTTCAAGCAGTGAAAGATCACATCGAGCATCAACAACAAGTTCTCCAAATATTAAAGGACAACTTGACCATGGCACTGAATCACATGAAACAACAAGCAGATCAACATCGTAGTGAAATAAGTTTTGAAGTAGGGGATTGGGTTTTTTTAAGACTACAACCATACAAATAGATGTCCCTCAAGCAAGCCAAGAAGGATAATAAATTATCACCAAAGTACTATGGCCCTTATAATGTGTTGCAAAAGATTGGTACTATGGAATACAAATTGGAGTTGCCTGCATCTTCACGAGTACACCCAATTTTCCATGTTTCATGCTTAAAGAAGGTTATAGGTGACAAGATACCAGTTCAAACTATATTTCTAGAACTTGACGAGGAAGGAAAAATCATATTGGAGCCTGAAGTCATCACTAACACAAGAATTCGCCAGCTGAGAAATAGATCCATTTTAGAGTATCTCATTAAATGGAGGAAACTATCGACTGGAGATTCCACTTGGGAAGGTGAGTATTTTATATAGAAGCATCCAAATTTACTCAAGCATTGCGAACAACACTTGTCTCAAGGGGAGGGGCATGCTAATCCCTAAATAATGGCTCATTACCCCTTAATTGGGGCATATTACATTACTAATGTTATTTTATTTATGTCGGCTTGAGTCCATTAGTTGTAATTGTACCTCCTAGTCTCCTATATATACCAAGGATACATTTTCATTTGGAATCATCTTGTAATTGGACATTTATGTGGGAATAAGGAGGTTTCCCCCTTGAAGAGGCTTATTAGATGAATTTCTCTCTTTTTCAATGCGTTGAGTACTTATTCTGAGGTTTTTCTATGCTATATTGATATTTGGTTCTTAAGAGCTACAGGGAAGGCACAGTTGTTTGACAGAAGGAGAGAGAGGCATACTTTTGAAGAAGCAAGGAAAGAATTTGTAGAAGAACAAGATTCTCATCTAAGGTACAACCAGAAGTAAGGGAATGTGAAATGGCACCAGCATTTGATCAATCTTCCCTAGCTAGACAAGGAAAAGAGGTAAGCAAGCTCATGGACTTCTTATATACCTGTATCAATCTGATTAAAGATGAGAAAGCTATGCAGGAGCTACAACACCTAGTAATATAGTACAAAATTAGGAGAATAGACCCTATGCTGAGTAGAGATGTGAATCAAGTACCAAGGAAAAGAAGGAAAAACAAATAATTACACCTTAGTGCTCATATTGGAGATTACGATGTGGACTATGTGGTCCTTGAATTGGGATCAGAAGTAAATGTTATAACGAAGTAGACTTGGGAAATGATGGGAAAACCTAGACTGATTTATTCCCCTATCAGGCTCAAGATGGATAATAAGCAGGTGGTGAGCCCCTTTGGAAGACTATAACATGTCCCTGTAGATGTCGATGGGGTAAGGAAAATTGCAGACTTCGAAGTAATTGAGATTTTTGACGATAATTTTCCTTATCCCACGCTGTTAGGAATTGATTGGGATTTCAACAATTCGACTGTTGTTGACCTAAATAAGAGAAGAATGAAATTTGAAGGTAATGAAATTAAATTCATTGCACCTCTAGACCTTGATGAAGGTCGCAGATACACAGAACCTATAAGGGAAGAAGACTGCACATACGAGCTAGAGAACATCTACAAGCTGACAACAAGACAACAATATTACATTAATCCTACAACAGATGTAAATCTAAGTTGGAGAAGTGAAACTACACATTCATCAGATTCAGAAGAAGCATTGGAAAACTAGTTGAACAAAATGTATGAAGTCTCCACATGGCGATGTGCTAGGTTGACCAAAGTAGTTCATTGGATTGGCACAAAAGTAAGTAATCTTCCAACATTTTATGGATTGAATCATTTAGAGACATTTCTATCTGAATTTGAGAAAATTGTACCAGTACAACGAATGATATTGGCACTGGATGAATCTTTGAAAGCCACACCAGCTAGATGGTGGGGAGCACACAAGAAGAACATCACGGAGTGGACACAATGTCACACCTTATTGACAATGCGCTTTTCAGAAAAAACAGAAGGATGTGAAGTTTGATACACAGGCCAGTGTTTTCCTAAGGACCACATGAGAAGTTATGAGGAGGCTTGAAGCAACATTCCTAAAGAACAGTGGGTGCATAGGTTCATTAACACCTTGTATACTACTCCTATCAACTGGTATCTTCAAGCATAACTGCACCTCATCACTACATATTGGTATGGTATGACTCAAAACTTTATAGCTATGTTTTTATTTGAGAGTCAATACCCTATAGTAGATCAGGATTTACAAATTGTAAGACAAAAGGTCTTTGAGGAGGCACCTAACCCCCCTTTTGAGCAGGAAGAAGATGAATGGACTACGCCTCTTCAACAATTACAGGATTTATACAATATTAATGATGACGAAGATGATGACCCTAGAGATGTAAACATTGTAGAAACTGAAGGTCACAGAGACATAGAAGGACCAGGAATTGAACTAACTTTTATTGGACAACCCATTAAAATTAACAAGGTTAATATTGGAATAGAGAAATCACCTAAGTTAGAAAATGTGGGAGACTATTAGGATGATGCTACTATTAGCAAGATCACAGAGCTATTACATGAATACCAGGACTTGTTTCCAACCAATTTCACAGACATGAAGGGAATTAAGGGGACCATGGGAGAAATGAAGATCCCTCTAAGACCAGATGTAAGACCCATCAAGAAGAGACCTTACAGATTGAATCCCAAATACAAGCAGAAAGTTAACATTGAATTGGATAGAATGTTGGAAGCAGGAATCATAGAACCTATTGAAGAATCTGGATGGATTAGCCCTATGGTGGTCCAAGATAAGAAGTCAGGGGAAATCAAAATTTGTGTAGATCTAAGGAAGCTGAACGATGCATGTCTACACGACCCCTTACCTACACCCTTTACTGATGAATTTATATATAATGTAGGAGGACAAGAGGTCTACTAATTCACAGATGGATTTTCAGGTTATCACTAGATCAGAATTGCTAAGGATCAACATAAGACCACATTTTCAACAGAATGGGGTTCTTTTCAGTACACAATGATGCATTGAATAATGCACCATCCATCTTCTCCAGGGTGGTGGTCGAAGCATTTAAGGACCTTTTACACAACTTCCTGGAAGCATATTTTGATGATTGGATTGTCTTTAGCCTACTGAAAGACCATATTGAATGTTTAATATTGATGTTAGAGAAGTACAGGAAATGTCAGATTTCCTTGAATTTGAAAAAATGTATTTTCTTTTCACCCTTTGGAGTGCTTCTAGGGAATATTGTGTGTAAGAAGGGATTCTTGGTAGATCCTTCCAAGATTTCCACTATCGTTGATCTACCCCCCTACTTCGGTGAGACAGGTGCGCACTGCATTGGGGCACACTAGACACTATAGGAAATTTATAAATGGCTATGCACAGATAAAAACACCTATGGAGAAGATATTAAATAAAGACAACAACTCCCAATGGATAGAAGAATTCCAGTGGAGCCTCAACACACTAAAGCAGAAAATGGTTACTGTGCCAATCTTGGTTTTTCCAGATTGGAGTAAGGAGTTCAATGTTCATGTCGATGCTTTGTCAATAGCATTAGGAGTTGTTTTAGCACAGACGAGTGTAGGAGACATTGACCAACCCATAGCCTTTGTGATCCAGGTGGATATCAGTGGCCACCCACCTTTTCCAAATGTCTCAAAACAGTTTTTTGACAATTTTGGCAATTTACTATTTTTAGCAGGTTTTAACTTCTGGGGCCATTTTGAGGGTCCAAATGAAGGTTTTTATAGATATATGTTCTAAATTATAGATAAATACATTATATATCCCCCAAAATTAATCTCCTCGATGATACCTTTCCAATGAGCTATCACACGCCTAAAATGGAGATCGTATCCAAAACTTATGACCCCGTGAAGTTGATGTACTCACTTACTCAAACGGGGCCCACATGACTTTTGGTGCTTCATCTCCTAGGGTTAGGCTTTTGGATGTCTAGGGTTTTTGGCATTTTTTCTTATTGTAAAAAATCCTCCAAATCCTCATTGTAATCATCTTCTTGTGAATGCGAGTAGCCATCACATCTCTTGTCAGAGATAAGCTGCCACCATTCTAGCGAGTCTTTCACTCTATGTTTTTACAGTCTCTGTACATTTCTTTCATTAATAGAAATCATGTATTACTGTATATCTGTGTTTATGGTTGCATCTCTGATACATTTATGTTATATGATTGAATATCTGCAATATCTCTGTGCATTTCTTTATTATATCTCCGATATCATTTCATGCCGAAAATAATCCGGATCAATGGTATCAGAGTAGGCTTCTCTTGATCATTTTTTCAGTGCATGTCCCCGACAAGGTCCAATTATAACAATATGGGTCTAGAGATTTTCTCTCTTGAAGACAATCACTCTCTCACACTCAAGAAACCCTCAATGGCGGAAGAAAAGAAAAATGACAGGGCAGAGGATCCTATCAATTTGTTGCTTGAGCAAGCTCTCACACGACAGAGGGGCGAAATGATGGAGAATTTTGCCCACATCCTTCAACGCCTACCGATAGCATCAGACACATCTTCAGAAAGTGGCCACTTTGGAGGCACCTCACCTTTCAAGGTACAATTTAATTTTTATATTCCTATATTTGAAGGACAGATAGATGCAGAAGCCCTAGAAAAATGGTTAACTCTGCTAGAAGTTTATTTCTTTGTTCACAATTTTTCTTATAAAGAAAAGATCATCTTCACACTCCTTAAATCTCTCCCTCATCTCAAACATTGGTGGGAAACTTACTAGGAGAAAATTTCGACAGAGGAATCTGGAATATATGGGGTTGATCCCACTTGGGATTTTTTTGTGGATGCAGTAAAAGAATAGTATTACCCTGTTGAAAACTATGAGGACCAATACATGAGATGGAATACACTACGACAAGAGAGAGGCCAAGAAGTTCCGAAGTTCACCAATACCTTCCATACCTTGCGCACCAAGATGGGTATCAAAGACTCTGAGCGACATTTGGTTCTGAAATACCATGGGGCTCTACACAGATACATCCAGACTGAAATGGATTTTCTGGACATCTCACCACTCGGTGCTGCTTATCGATATGTTGTTAAAATTGAGCAGAAATTTAAGCACCAGAATAAACAAGAATCCAGGTTTGCAAATCCACAACAACCAAAGTATGACAAAGATGAACCTAACAAACAGTCTCCCGAAAACCAGTCCAAAACATAGGAAAAGAAGGGTCACGGTAAGACAAAGAAGGACACCGAAAAATGGTGTAATTTCCACAAAAGCCCCTGGCACAACACCGATGAATGTCGCTCAAAACAATCATTGGTGGCCAGATCAAAGACAAGGAGCCGAACCCTGATTCAGAATCTGATTCTGAAAATGATGGTAAAGGACAGATCATTGATGCTGACCCCACTGCTATTGTCGCGATCACAACAATTCAACCAGAAGAACCAAAAGATCCTGAAGAGTGGGAGCACATTTTTCATTCACAGATGTGGGTGAAGGGGACCCCGCTGCATTTTATTGTTGATAGCGGAAGCTAGAAAAACCTCATCTCAGCAGAGGTTGTCAAACAGTTTGGATTGTCGACAACACCACACCCACAACCATACAACATCGGGTGGCTTCGACAAGGATGATATCTTCATGTCAACCAATAGTGCCAATTGTCATATAGAATCCAACCCTTCAAGGATGAGGTATTATGTGATGTTTCCCCAATGGATGTCTGTGATGTTCTCTTGGGCCAACCATATATGTAGAGACGCCATACTGTTTATGAGTCTCAAACCCGTAGTGTCATTGTTACTTTGGGGGGTCATCTCTATAGAATACCAGAGGTAGTTTTGACTACTGTTTCACCTAAATTTTTTTTCAAGGTAGTATCTCATACTGCAAAATTCAGCTTCTTCACAATCTGTTCAAAAGGAGAACAAAAGGACATTACAACCACTACAACCTTGCCCCAAGCACCTTCTATCCAACAGAAGTAGGTCAAAAAGGCTGTAGAAAAGTGAAAAGTTTGCTTCTGCACATCATCCTCTCATGTATCTCGAATTGTTGAACAACCTCAACCTCAATAGGTTCATGACATATTTCCAAAAACTGAGCAGCGCGACATCTCCAGCAAGACAAGTGGATCACCGAGATGCAGATTCAACAAATGATTTTCTCTCTACCCCGGGAACTTAATGCAATGGAGACCATTTCTTCCTAAGGAGGGAGGATATTGATCTAGGTGGATATCGGTGGCCACCCACCTTTTCCAAATGGCTCAAAACGTTTTTTTGGAAATTTTGGCAATTTACTATTTTTAGCAGGTTTTAAGTTTCGGGGCCATTTTGAGGGCCCAAATGAAGTTTTTTTGAGATCAAGGTTCTCAATGATAGCCAAAGGTATTATTGAGCCCCCAAAATTAATATCCTTGATGACACCTTTCCAACGAGCTATCACACGCCTAAAACAGAGATCATATGCAAAAGTTACGACCCTGGGAAGTTGATGTACTCACTTACCCAAACGGGGCCCACATGACTTTTGGCGCTTCATCTCTTAGGGTTAGGTTTTTGGATTTCTAGGGTTTTTGGAATTCCTTATTATTGTAAAAATTCCTTCAGAGCCTCATTGTAATCATCTTCTTGCGAATGCAAGTAGCCGTCACATCTCTTCTCAGAGATAAACTGCCACCATTCTAGCGAGTCTTTCACTCTGTATTTTTATAGTCTCTGTACATTTCTTTCATTAATAGAAATCATGTATTACTGTATATATTTGTTTATGGTTGCATCTCTGATACATTTATGTTATATTATTGAATATCTGTGATATCTCTGTGCATTTCTTTATTATATCTCCGATCTCATTTCATGCCGAAAAATAATCCGGATCAGTGGTATTAGAGTAGGCTGCTCTTGATCATTTTTTCAGTGCATGTCCCTGATGAGGTATTATTATAGAAAGTTGGGTCTCAAGCTTGTCTCTCTTGAATACAATCACTCTCGCACACCCAAGAAACCCTCAATGGAGAAATAAAATAAAAACGATGGAGAAGACGATCCTATCAATTTGTTGCTTGAGCAAGCTCTCACGCGACAGAAGGACGAAACGATGGAGAATTTTGCCCACATCCTTCAATGCCTGCCTCTAGCATAGTTTTTGGCCATCATAAAAGTTGATGATCAATTCGTCGATATAGTTCATTTCTTGTCCACGGGAATGACACCTCACGATTACACGATCATTCACAAGAAACAGTTGGTAGTTTGTGCTGCTGACTTTCAACTTATAGTTTGACAGTTATATAATATGGGACCAGATGAAATCTTGAGGAGATGGATTATGGAGGTAGAAATACCATTGATTCTTGAAGAAGCACATGAAGACATCATAGAAGGACATTATGTAGGGAAAGAAACATCGCAGAAGGTTCTCAGAGTTGGCCTCTGGTGGCCTACTTTACATAAGGATGCTAAGGAATACTACAGAGCTTGCGATGTATGTCAAAGAGTAGGAAATCCTTCTAGAAGGGATGAGATTCCTTTGCCACCACAATTAACATTACAAGTATTCGAGAAGTGTGCTATTGACTTTGTGGGACCTATCAACCCACTAGGGAAGTGCATAGGAGCTCGATACATTAACACTGTGACAAAGTATTTGACCAGATGGGCAGAGGCAAGAGTAGTTAAGGAATGTAGTGCAACCACAACTGCACAGTTCATCTTTGAGGATATTATAACTAGATTTGGATACCCAAAGATCCTCATGAGTGACCAAGACACACACTTCATCAACAAAACTATTGAAGCCTTGAGTCAAGAATTTTAAGTTCATCATTAGAAGAGCAATCCATACCACCCACAGGTGAATGGTACAGTCGAAGCTTTCAATAAGATTTTGGAGACAACTCTGACTAAGATTTGTAGTGTCAATAGAGATGATTGGGATTTAAGAATTCTAGCAGTGTTATGGGCTTATAGAACTACTTGCAAGAAGCCGACAACACAAACTCCCTTTAAGTTAGTATATGTCTTGGAACCAGTAGTACCTATGGAATACTTGGTTCCTAGTTTAAGAATTGTAGCATTCACAGGTATGGATGACATTGGCGTTGTTCAAGACAGGCTTGTGTAGTTGCTAGAACTAGAGGAAGACAAGTTTATTGCAGGATTTCATCAACAGGTACATAAAGAAAGAGAAAAGGCTTACCATGACAAACATATCAAGAGGAAAGCATTCAAGCAAGGAGATTTGGTATTGTTATATGACATCAAGTTCATGAAGTATGGAGGGAAGTTCAAAACAAATTGGCTTGGGCCATTTGAGGTTTCCTATGTCACAGAAGGAGGAGTTGCACAGTTGAAGACCCTTAATGGAGAATGGAAAGAAGGTTTGGTAAATGGGAGCCTGTTGAAATTATCTTATGACAACCAGATGCCTTACAACTCTCAGTAAAAGAAAAATAAATGAAGGGTGTAGGTACTAGGTGCAGTTGAAATTGGGTACCAGACACATAAAAGAAAATCTACACACAATAGGGAGGGACAGAGCAAAAAACACAGTCTTCTCCACGCAGTCTGCAGTCGAAGTAAAACAAAGGGTTCAATCTTGCAGTGACTCGGGACGAGTCACATGTGAGTGTTGGGGGCCTTCTGGCCCTTGGGTATGCAAGGAAGTGAAGATTAAGGAAGAAAGGTGAAGTACAAACTGTGTGGAAGGCACATTAATTGAGGAAGGGTCGAAGTGGGTAAAGAAGCAGAAAAGGAGAAAAGTAAAGGAAAATTTAGCCGTTAGAAGAGAAGATCGAGGAAGGAAAAACATCAAAGAATATGGATCGTGGACAACTCAACAAGCAGAAAAAGATATCAACGAGTGATTTGGAGCACCTCATGGAAAAGGAGGAAGGATAGGTTGGTGAAGCCCTGAAAATGCAGGTGAAGTGGACCTAGGGTTTTGATACCTAGGGTTTTGGATCTATGGTTTTGATACCTAGAATTTTGCCATGTAATGTAGTAATAAAGGTCTAGAAGACTTGGGACAGGGTTTGTTGATACTATGATTGTTGTTGTTCATTATTACTATTGTTGAGAGCAATATTGAGTCTGGTTTTGGATCTTCAACTGGGTGAGAAGATCAACCCTGCATCTGGGTGCACAGGGAAGGAAGAGAAAGAGAGAAAGAGAGAGAGATCTGCAACTAAGTGCATAGATAGAGATGCATGTTTTCATATAATATATCAAGGAACAAAGTTCTGTGAATGTAGCCCTAGAGAGAAGGTGAACCATGTATATCTTATTGTTCTTATGGTTGATGCTATGTTAATTTCTATATGTTATACTGTTATTGCATTGTTGTGTTAGATCAGGGATATAGCTTTGTGAAGTAAGCATAATAGTGGTAAAGAATATCTAGATTGGTTGACGTTGTGTTTTGGATTCACTTTGCATTTCCTCTGGTTGTAGACACATGTGTCCTGCAACCCCATATTGTTACTTCAGGTGAGACTGCATCTGCTTTGTGGGTGTTTTTGAAAGGGCCAAAAGTTAGGGTTTGTTAGTGCGTTGTTATATTTGAACCTAGGGTCTGCCCCCATGCCAACACATGTTGATCCAGATTATTTTTAGAATGAAATGAAAGTAGAGATATTAGAATGAAATACTCATAAAGAATTCCAGAAATAGAGAGATAAAAAAATACATGATTTCTATTAATGAAAGAAATGTAGAGAGACTGTAAAAATATAGAGTGCAAGACTTGCTATAATGACGACAATTTTATATATAAGAAGAGATGTGATTACACTCATTCAAGGCATATGCCTAGTCTAACCATGTCAAATTTTGATGCATAGGGCTTGTGTTATGGTAATTTGCAGGAGTTGTTCATCATGATTGATCCTAAGAAGTGATGTTTAGGGAATAACTAGGTCCAAGTTTTTTCCTCCCGACCTAACCATGGAATTTGAGATCAAGAAGGCTCATGAGTTAAGTCTTAAGACCCTTCTTTCCCCCTTAACTTGCATGTTAATCCCTTAAGACCCATTTATATTGTACTTGTATCCCTCAAATAGTCCAAAAAGAACCTACAAGGGTCCTTTGAGGTGACTGATATGTTACATAGGTCATGAACCAGCTAAGACCCATCCATGATGAAGAAGACCTCATAATGTCACCCATATTCAACTTGGATGCCAAAGACTCCCTAGAGAGGACTTATGCCATGGTTTTTAGGTGTTTTCAATGGTGGTTGAGCTTGAGAAGGTTTATTTATGGCTTTAGGCCATTGTTTCCAACTTTCCATGATTATGCCTCTACACCCATTTTCAATGTACAAGACCTAATCATGATTCCTATATCCCTCTTAAAGGCCGAAGTTCTGTTATGTTGGTTTGAGGACTTGTTCAAGGTTCTTGAGCTTCAAAATCTTCAACAATATTATATGGCATTTGTTTTCATTCTTTGATGATAACTAAGGTCTTGTGACCCATCCATGGTCTTGTGTGGTGACTTGAGGACTTGTTCATGGTGCTTGAGCTATATATGATATGTTTGGGGCTTGAGTTATTGTTTCCCTTCCTTGACCATGGTTAAGGGATTGAGTATTTTTTCCCTACCACAACCCTGGTCAAGGCCCCAAGACCCATATGTAGTATGAAAAACATATAAATGGTGCTCATTTCCATATATTAGTCCAAAGACATTGAAGTGAGAGCTCATGTCATGGTTTCTAGATGTTTTTCATGGCACATGAGCTTGAGAAGGTTCAATTATGGCTTAAGTCCTTTACTCCCCCCTTAACCATTTTTAGGTGTTAAGACCCATTTCTAGGGAACAAAACCTACTCATGGCACCTGTATCCTACTTGGAGGCCTTTCAAATGAGTGATATGTTGGTTTGAGGACTTATTCAAGGCTCTCAAGCCTAAAAATATTCAACAAGATCCTAAGGTACTTGTTTTTCTTCCTCAACCATGGTTAAGGCCTCTCTACCCATCCTTACTACAAAAAACATCCTAATGGTGTCCTTATCCAACTCTGATGCTAAGGAGCCCCTACAGAGGGATTGTGTTGTGGTTTCTAGGTGTTGTTCTTACTCAATGTAGTTAAAACATTAACAATACCAAAAGTCATGAGTACTAACCACCAATGTTTCTCACTAAATGATTTTAGTCAACATAAGAAACCAACCAACCACCCTTTTCCTAGGAGGCCACCATGAGTTGGGGTAATCTATTTTGCAAATTTTCCTAGGAGGCCACCAAGGCATAGATACACAAAGGGAATCCTTGAATTGTCGAATGCCCTTAGGTGTTGTGACATTCCATATTTATATAGGCTTGGGGTAATAATATATATATATATATATATATATATATATATATTAAAAACAAATAATAACAAACCTTAAAAAAAAATACAAAAACGAAAAACAATATATATTATATATTATATAATGTATATTAATTATATATTAATTAAATTAAAAACAAAATAATAAAAAAAACATTATTAGAAAAAAAACAAAAAAACAAAACAAAACACTATCCCTGTGCCCATTTCCAGTCACGACCGAGAGAGTAGCCAAAGTAGTCATAATGTTATCCCCACGCGCAGGAGTGGGGAGGCATTACAGAGATAGAGGACATTGAGGACATTGAGGACATTGAGGGCATTGAGGGCATTGAGACACGAAGAGCACCCAAGACTGAGGGCATTCCAGAGACTGAGGGAATCCAAGATTGAGGGCATTAAGACCATCGAGGGTCATCCAATACTGAGTGAAAGTACGCATGAGACGATCGAGGGCCATTCCAGACCGAGACCGAGACTCTAATGGTATGTGAATTCAGATACTTACCAATTATCGATTCCCATGGGTAAAATAAATAAATAAAATGTATTTTTTTTGTTATTGGATTTTTGTGAAGGTGTACCATTATCTCCATAAGTCTTTTGTGAAGGTGTACCATTCACCATAGTGAAGGCTACCCATAGACCTCAAAATTTGTAATTTATTCAATGTAAACATCACTATATGCATCATAAATAGGACCTCCATAATGTATCCAACAATTTGGCTTCCTATCACGATAAAAAATATGAAAGGTGATGTCAATAACTCCATGCCCTAGGGTGCCATTATCTTCATCAAAAGGAGAGATACATGCCTTTACCACTTCATCATCATTTGAGGGTTTTCTTCAAGATTACCCCTATCAATATCATAATAAGGAAGACCATAAAATTCAAAAGTTTGATAAGGTGCAGAGCTTACCAAACCCTCAACCTCATGGGGAGGAGAAATAGATGCATGGGGGCTCCCATCTTTAAGGTCTTCACCAAGATCTTCCATGGGAGAAAACAATGTTTCTTCAACAATTATTTATTCATGTGCTTGATCTTCAATTGAGGTGTGAGAAGAGTCTTCATCCTTGTGTTCTTTAAGTGGAGGTGCAACTAGATATTCCATGGCTTTATCGTCAAGGGGATATTGAGGATTTTCTTCAACCATATTTTCTTTGTTTATCACTTATCCTTTCAATAATAAGCATCCATTTCTCAGGATAATTAGGGTTCCATTTCTTGAAAAATGTCTCAACAAAACCTGAAAAAGATGATATTATCCTCTACCAAGATGTTCAAACCATTCCCTTGAACTCCTTTTAAAACTATCAACAAAAAAAATTATCACAACATTTTCATGAATAATGCCAATACTTAAAATGAATTCCATGAAAGGTGATATGTTTAGTACGATTGAATCATCATGTCCACCAAAATTTGGAATTGACCTCCAATCTACACTTGGGTGCTCATGAGGGAACCTTGAGATATTTGAGAAATCAATAGGAGCACACAAATCAATGAACCATGGGGGACATTCCAATTTTTTTTTCACTTATAAGTCTTCAATATAAGGCTAAAAACTCTGCAATGGATAATGATAATACCTCATACCAATACCAAGAGTGGAGTTTCCAAGATGAGCTTCTTCAAAAAGCCTTCAATATTGATGGATGTGCTCACCTTTACACCCAACAAAGTCTTCAAAATCTGTAAGGAACAAGGGATTTGTCCCTTCATGGAGTCACCACGTGAGAAATATATGTTCAATACAACACTCACAAAAGTGTCATGAAGCATAGTCTTCAAAATTTCCAGGAGAATGAACTTTATCCTTGGAAATAGTGCCAAAATGTTACCTCAAAAATTGTACTTAATGATAAAATCCCAAATCTACAAGGCAATTTTCAATATGGTCACCACCATCACCTAATCAACATATCATCTTTACTTTAGGCTAGCTCTTCTCCGACTCAAGGGGACTACCCCCAGTAGGATTACTAAATCTAATTAATGAGGAACAAGGTGAAGTGAGAGTATATTTAAAAACATAATGTTTTTTATGTTTTAGGATATAAAAGAGGTGATGGAAGGAAGTAGATATAAATTCCAAATCCAACAAGGGCAACAGAGTCAAGATGAATCAAAGGGGCTTATGGGGCCAAGAAGAACAACCCTTTTCAAAATTGGTTTATTTCATCTAAAGATTATGATAAAGAGACTAAAACCCAAGGGGAAGAATAATCTCTTATCTAGTCAATATTAACAATGAAGACCAAGGCCCTACAAGAATGGGTCCTTATGGGAGAAACCTTCACCAACAAGATCAACTATAGTTTCAAAAACGTACTCAATACCCTTGCTAGGATTCCTAAAATAGATAGACAAAGAAATGCATCAAATAGAGGAGAGGAGTTACCCCAAACTAATAAAGGAATAAGTAGAGGAGTTTCCCCAAAATGTCTTCCTTCCAGGTTGTATATTTTACCCTTAAATGGATTGATCTTGGTAGTTTGTAGAAGACATGAGAATTCACAATAAATCTTTATGCACCAAATAGAAACCAAGATAGAAAAGATTCAAGAATTGACACCAACGTCCATAAAGACATAACCCTTATACATCCATATGATCCAAGAAAGATATGTCAATCAAGATCCAAGGAGTGGAAGCTCCAAAAATACAATGATGACTACAAATGAGGAATGGATACTCCTTATATAGATTCTAGCTCAAATCCCTTTACAATAGAATAATAATATCTCATGTGAAATCCTTAGATTTAGCCTAGAGAGGAGTGAATAATTATTTCATGCAACTAACTAATATTTTTTGTAAAATAAATAGGTGGTCAAGCCACATGTACAATACTCCAATCAAAATAGACCCAAGAGAGTGGGATGCCTCCATCAAAGAGGCAATAAGATGAGTCAAAGGTGCAACATGTAGCCTCCAAAATCCTCCAAGTGGATAGATCCACAACCAAATCCTCAAAGTAGGTAATGAAAACCTCTTAGTTATCCTCCAAGGTGGACACATAGATCCCCAAAGTGAAAAATACAAACAAGTAATGAGTAGAAGCCCTCAAGAGTGGAAAAATCCCATAAATTAAGCTCCAATGGTCATGTGTGAGGCGTCCAATCCATAACCTCCTTCTCAAATCATGTCAATCATATACTCAAGTCAACAGAAGTCCAAGAAGGTCCATATGTGCTAAATATAATCCCCAATGGCTATGTAATGCATCCTCCAAGGAGGTCATCCATCAAATTATGTGACACATGCCTCCAAATGTGCAAAAACGTCGACCACTCCAATATTTTTGATGTGGCATGGCATGAGAGGTCCATGTGCATGAAGAATATCCCCAAACTACCTATGATTATGACCAATGCCTTGGGAGTTGTAAGATTGCATCGAGAGTTGTAAAGATACCTTGGGAGTTGTGAAAATTATAAATGTCATAATGAAACCCATGCAATGTCCACTTAGCCACAACTTCCATTCACCATTAATCCGACCAATATGTAATCATGGCCTTTGAATAAGGGCTTATCCCATTTTTCCTTTTTGGATGGAGTGAGTCAAGGTAATTAATTTTTTTTTCCTTTTTTGGATGGAGTGAGTCAAGGTAATCATGTGGTAATCATTTACCCTATGGGATTGAGGCTGAATGAAAAATTTAGTTTCTGTTTCAAGATTGAGCATGGAAGAGGTACTGGAAATTGAGCAAAGCTTCATGCTCTATTGTCAACTATTGAGATTGGAATTGGAGAAGATTTCTTAATGTTCATGTGTAGATGGAAGTATAAATGGTGGTTGAGTAGCTTAAGAGGTCTTACAAGATGAAAATAAATACCTTTCCCCGTGTATTGGCAAGGTTAAAAATTTCCCCATGTACCATTTCAAATCCCAACCTTTCAAGGATGTTTGGAATTTGACCAACATTGTTTCAAATTCATTATATTCTTGGCACTCTAGTTGGCTTCACATAAAATCTAATTCTATTCTTCATCATTGTCACCTTTCATTGAAAAGTCAAGGAGTTGAAGCATAAAACTAACTTGGACCTCTGCCATGTTGATGACTAGTGTATGGAGAAAAAAAACCCTTTTGACCTTGGTTTTCTCGTTGGGTTCTAGATAATACTCATAGACAGATTAGTATTAATTACTTTCCCTTCCACTAGAACCCTACTAACTCCTAGTATGATCAATCCTCTATACTACAAAGGTCTCACATTCAACAAGAATGGGTCTTTACAATTGAACCAAATCTTGGCTTGAGAAATAGACTAGGGTACACTTAAGTGTTCAACATAGGCATTGTAGTCTAGTATCGGCATATCAATCCCTTGTTACAAGGAAGGTCTCACTCAAGACACCTTGCCAAAACCTTAGGATAACACGAGGACATGTAATATAACATAGTGTGCCATTGAAACTACTTCAACACACATTCCATTATTCCAACCTTCAATTATCCTATGTTTTAAGGACATGGCTAATTAAAACCCGGGAAGGGTCATTCTTCGCCATATAATATATATCTAATAACAAATAAACATCATCCATGTGAAATAGACATAGAAGATCAATTTTAAATACTAGTACCCTCCATTAAACTCCAACAAAACTAGATACATGGCTCCAAAACTAGTCACAACTCAATAATATAATATCCAAGACCAGACAAGACAAGACATAGAGAATATCACCAACATGATCAAGAGACTCTAAAAAACCCTTAACAGTAATGGACAACAACAACAACAAAATCAATTATCCCATTGTCAATAACTCACACCCATGCCTTAGCCTTTGCAATTTTGTATCCATCGATGGGTTACGAATCATTAAAATCTCTCGTATTTGTTACTTAACAATGTATTTTAATCTCAATTGCTCGCTCCCTTTTGACATGTATAGGCCATCTTTACCTTTCTACCATTTCTTCTCCTTGGGTCGAGGAATCACATCCTCCACCTTAGCCACCTTGGTTCCCTCTTTCCTAGTCATGACATACATTGGTATTATCAGTGTTATTAGGGTCCACTTAAGTGTTCAACATAGGCATTGTAGTCTAGTATTGGCATATTCATGTATTTGAAATAATATTCATATTTCCGATGAGGTAGTCTTTTCGGTGGGTTAAATTTCCACCTTTTTTGTTCATTTTTTTTCATAAATACCATGATTTGGTTTGTCTTTAAATTGTCCAAAAAATCTTAGGGTAAAGTTACATGAGAAAAGTTCCCAACATAGAAGTGGAATCCTAATTTTTTGCATAGTTCCTATCGAGTTTGGGTCAAATTTTCACTGGAAAAAATAGATGATATGAGTGCCCCTTATCCCTAGTGTTACATATTGATTGACTGATTGTTTTTGTCATTAATGGTGTTATAGGACGTACAAGAAAACATGCATTTTTCAGATCTATATTCATTGAGTGAGGGAATTTCAAGTAGAATAGAGGAAAGTGAGAGATCTAGTAGGTCTAATAGGTGGAGATCAACTAGAGGTGAGAAGATCAGAGGAAAATTCCATAGACACATGGAATTGTTTCTTGTGAAAGGGGGATCATGTTCTTATGATCATGAGAGCATAGACAACATTGAGGTTCCCTTGAGGTACAAACATATAGTGAAACAATGGGTACCCAAGAATCTTCCTGAAATAAACACCGATTTTTGTGTAAACGAAAGGATATACCGGATTGTTCCATCGTCATTACATGGTTTGGGGATATTTTCCATGGATGGAATAAAGGTCTGTTACGATGGATTAAGTGAATTGATGGAGTACGTCGGACCCTGTTATATCTACAAATATTGGATACAAATATTCCAATATACGGCTTTGTTGCAAATTATATACAACTAAAAGACAATGATCAAAATAAATGAGAAACTATCTATATTGATGGAAGGAAAAAAGAAATGGGGAATATTGTAGGGTTTATAAATAGTACATGACCCGCGACCACAAATAAGCGACCCAATTGCATATTTCATGGGCATGAAGGAAACCGTGTATTTGTATGTGCAATAAAATCAATAGCTGCAGGGGAAGAGTTATTGATTGATTATAATTTGAATCGAATAGATACAAATGTTTCTATTATGGGGGTAGTACGTATACTAATTGACCCAACCTGTAAGAAATGACTCTCATATTTTATGATTTTCATTATGTTCTTTACGGTGTTAATCCATTTGGAGAGATTCAGTCTGTTTAGTACTCAGTGTGTCCTATTTTTGTTATCAACATTTGAATTTCTCATAAATTTGAATTTATTTCTCATGAAAATGATCACGGTTCTAATTTTACTGTAATGTGGTAGGCTGATCATGGTAAATCAAAAGCGACCTCAGAACAGGTAAATGAATAACAATTTTCGAATTGCATTTAATGTGCATTTTATTTCTATGGCGATCAATTATTTTATTTATTTACATAACTGAATTATCATTTATTTTTTCAAATATGTAATCGGTGGGACATGATGTTGATGATGATTCGCTCAGCGAAAGGGATTTGTATGAATCCCCTGACCCTATGGTTTTAATTAGAAAAAAGATCA
>JASDQU010107950.1:16098-27309 GCA_032191745.1 Picea mariana | reverse complement strand
GATACACGTCTGAGCATGCGCCAGTGGGATCCATATTGGCCAAAGACTATGGAGGTCTTGTAGTGGGAAAGAGCCTTGGCTGCCTCTGTCAACATCCGGCCTGACAATATGTGGTCATGGGTTTTGAGAACCTCCTTTGCCATGGCAGAAGACGAGGCCACCACAGTGGTTTTCATTCCGAGAGAGACCGTCATGAGCGGCCCGTATTTTGCAGCAAGTTGGAAGAATGATTCGTTGGGCTTGTTACCCAGCTGCAACAGATTTCCTAGAATAGGCCATCCCGGAGGACCGGGAGGAAGCCTGCAGTACGTCTTCCTCCTCCACACATCGAAAACCAAGAATATGATAACAGTGCTTCCCAGCAGCACAGAATACCAAAACAAACATCCAAGATCCATTGGGCTCAATTGACTCGTGACAGGCTTCAGACACACACGAGCATATGGAAGAAGAGCGTTGAGGAAGAGTGTGGATAGGAAACGAAACCATATATAACTTGTAATTACAGCTAACTCACAGGTGGCACACCTGATATTCGAGATAAGAACTAGATAGCCAAGAGATTTGAATGGCTGTAAAGTATAGAGAGATCGTTTATGGGTTCTTACTATAAAGATCTTGTTTTTAGTTTTTATAGAGAGATCGTTTATGGGTTCTTACTATAAAGATCTTGTTTTTATTTTTTATTACATGCTTGTAATACACGTTATTTGGATTTTTGGATGGAGTAGTTTATTGGTTCTGATTCCTTTTGATTAGACTGTATAAAAAATAATTAAATTATGAAAATAAATTATGTTACAAAATCATTCAAAATTTGATGTAGTTTAATTGGTCTGCCTGAATTCATACAGGTCCACAAAATTAGAAGTAGAAGATTCCTTTTGATAGAATGTATAAAAAATTATTAAATCATTCAAATTATGACAATAAATTATGTTACAAAATCATTCAAATTATGAAAAAAAATTAAAACTATAGAAGATTCCGTTTTCACTATAATGTATTTATATAACTACTTAATAGAAATTGTCGGGCGTCCCATGGAAGTATAAGGAACTAACTAAATTTTAAGAGTATGTACGTGACCAGCGCAACCACATAACATGTGGCTGATCAACGCTGATAAGCTACCACAGGGAACGAGTGATTGGAGGGGTGTTTGGTTGTGGCCGTGCAGCATGCATTAGTGGAAGGCTGTTGAACAAATACCTGGTAGAATTTGGATAGTATCTATGAAAAAAATGTAAATAAAAAAAAACTAAAGGCAGTAAAAGAAATCAAAACATAGTAAACAAATTAAAAAATTAAAAAAGATCTAATAACCCATTTCACCAGTTCGTTTCCTGAATATCACCCCACATATCCGCGAGGGCTTTGTTTTTGTGTTCGCCCATGTTACATAGGTAGTGGGCATGAGACGTTCAGACTCCATAAACAAATGTGTGTCCTATAATAAGAATACATAAAAATTAAAGAATTAATTATGTCGAAAGGCGTATACTTATTGATAATGAGCACAATTAATCATCTTTTAATCTAAAATTCTAATTTGATGGTTAACAATTAAAGATGCTGGAATATTCTTAGTCGTCCTCCCAAATCAATGAATGTGATTTACTCTTCATAATCTCCTTGTATTTTTGAATGCATCCGTTAACCTGTTTATTTTTAACATTTACCTAATCATATTAAGGAATTACTATAGCACTATATGATTGCCACGTTTCAATGATTAATGTTTAACATTACCACGTTTGAATTATTAACCACGAATTTCCTCACCTATTCCTGCGTTTTCCTCAGACGTTTTAGCGATCTGCGCGTTTCATATGCCTTTTGGCGTTCATCAATCAAAATTTCGGGGTTCGCAGTTTTTGCAATTGGCCGAGATCCCTTGGTATACTCCCCATCAAATTATTGGAGTATAGATTAAACAGCCTGAGAGCCGTGCAACCTTTCAAAGCCTTTGGAATGAACGATATCAAGTTATTCTTATTCAGGAACAGAAGTTTTAAGCGACGCAGTCTGCCCAATTCGTTTGGGATTGCGCGAGACAAACTGTTATAAGTGAGATTCAACATGCCAAGAAACATTTCATATGCCTTTGCCTTTCGGCGTTCATCAGTCACAATTATGTGACTGTGCTAGTTAAAATTTATTGGTAGGTGTTTCTTTATTGAAAAGTGCTGGATTAAATATGTTTTTAATAACATATGGTGTGGGAAAAAATTAATATTATTTATTATTTTATGAAAGGTTGAGATTTAATGTGTTAATTTAGTTGCAATTCCAAATTTTGTAGTTTAGGTCCATCAAATTTGTTAAATAACCATTTAGATTGTTTGGATCATTGATTTGATTTAAATGGCATGATGACTTAATGTTGATGAAATTCTCCACTATTTTTTTTTTGTTTTTTTTATTGGAGATATTCATAACATTTCTATTGTTTTAGTAATGTATAATGTAAATAAAACATATGGACATGGTTCAAGTGATGTAATATTTAAATATTTTATATCGAAATAATAAAAAATAAATATAATATTGGTTAGATAGGGACTAAGTTTCCACAAGAGAGGGGAAGGTTGAAAAAGGGGTCCAAAGGGAAAATATTCATGTGTATTAATTCCAACCCACTTTCTAAAGTTATTATACTATATAAACTTTCTAATTTCCTTTTCAGTGTATCAAATCCCCAATCATTAAACATATGTAAATTGGTGGGTCTGAAAAGTCACTTCACATAGTTAATGAGAGCATGGGGGTTGAGTGCAATCAACATTTGGGAATGTGAGAGTTAACATGCATGGGTAAAAGGAAAATTCAAATTGGTAGTGTAGGCAATTTTTACAATTAGTTTTTGGATCAAAAAGAGAGGAGGGAGTGTTGGAGATTCAAAACAACATTAGTGGGGTTTGTAGGCAGCTTGTTGGAGCTGCAAGTGTATGAAGAAGCAGGTTATTAGGCATGTAGAGTGAAATTCTTGTGTGGGAAATTAACCTAGAGTGGTGCACTTGTAGCTATGAGTTTTTCTGTGGAAACTAGCATCCCTACAGTTCCTAGTAAGAGAGATTCCCAACCAACCTGTGCTTGAGCCCTGGAGGGAAATGGGAAGGCCCGAGGGACTATGTGTAGAGAAGGGGGATCCCAATCATTGGGTTGTGCATGTTGATGGGAAGAGAGCTAGTGGATTGGGATAGCTATAGGAAAACCGACTTGTTGTGGGATTAAAATGGGTTGTGAGTGGACAAAAGAGAGACAATATTTTATTATGGATTGATAGCCTAGCTCGGGGGTGATTTGATACTAATATTTAGAGCAATAAACCCATGGTTGGGAGGAACATTCGTCCTCTGCAGCTAGTTGCACATTTGTTGATAAAGATATGTGTTTTTATATGTGTTTCTTTGTTTTTATTTATGGGATTTATATGGTGTGTGTTTACTTAGAGTTTTGAGCAATTATAACATGCTTTTTGAATGTCAATTTAGTTGTAGTCATGTTTTAAATAATGTTGTTAGATGCATGGATGTTTTTATCTTGTTGTGTGCATTTAGTTTAAATGGGCATCGAAAAAAAATTGTTGGGTTTAGAAGCGAGCATGCTACAGAGTGGTATCAAAGCCATGGTTGCAACACCAGGCCTACCTGGGTCTGTTATAGTAGGGAAGTGTTTTCATGTTTTGTGATTTGAAATGGAATAATGAATGAATGCATGTATGTATACATTTAAGATTGGCCTCTGTATTTACTGATCAAGTGATGTGTATGTATTTATCTCCTTGAGGACTTATGCTTCAACTTAATTTTCCATATGCTCCAGTTTAACCCTCGAAGATGTTTTCCCCAGGGAGTTACCTCATAGTTCCAGATTCGGAGGAAGCCTCTTGGCACTACTATCGTCTCGGTAATTCCACGATATTACCCCGCCCTATTTCATAACTTAAAGTTCTGCGAACTAGGAAGGCACTTCCTTCAAACCAGTAGCCTAGGAGACATTAGGATCGTGCCCACGACCTTAACCAAATCTCGGCTAAGAGTAGATCTTATAGCCCGAGATTCATCAGAGGGTCCATATGACCAGGGTCTAGGAACCTTGCGCTAAGTCCGAAAGGAGATAGCTCTTGATGGCTTCAGAGCTTTGGGAGCTCGAAGCCCTAAGATGTCAAACTTCATAACTGTCAAAAATACCTGAAAGTTGGAGTCACAAAAGGTTGTCATTCGTTGATCTGGGGAGTTCGTTCGGGCCCCTTCTCGACCAACCGATCGTCTAGTGGAAGGTTTCATATATGGTACTTCGTCGAAGTTCCACTTCAGGAGAAAGGAGATGCTATAGCATCAAACTCCTCGAATGTCGAAATTACGAAGTGAAGGAGAGCCGTAGATTTGGGGGAGATCATTAGGAGCCCTGCCTACCATCCGATCATTCCGGAGAAGGGACTCGCACATGGTACTTCGGTGAAGTCTCACCTCGGGAAAATGGAATGGCAGTGAAGCCAAAACCCCCGAAGTCCAGAGCCACGAAGTGACCAGGACCATTGATCTAGGGATCCTTCGGGTTCTCTCCTAGCCATCGGATCTACGACGAAGTCAACCCAACATTGACCGCTTCGGGAAAACAGGGATGTTGTAACGTAAAAAACTCTCGAAGGCCAAATTCGCGAAGTAATGTGGACCGTGTATCTAAGGACCCGTCGAGATCCCTCTTGACCGTTTGATCATGGGGATGCGTGTATCAGGTAGAATAGCATGTGGGGACCCAAGTGTCGACTGATGACATTGTCAGGTGTGGAGACCCTGTGGCATGGAAAGGGGATAGTGGTGGCATGAGGCAGATGCCACATATACTTACCGGAGTGTTTTGGGACGATATATGTCCCTTCAGGAGTGGCCCAACAATGGGACCCAAGGGACCCTGGAGTGGAAGTCACAAGCCATAGATATTTGAAGTTATGTGGACACCTCCAGACTGTCAGATCTATACCAAGGTTAGCCCGACGTTGACCACTTTGGTAGGAGAGGGGCGTTGTAACTTCAAAACCCCCGAAGGCCAAATTTACGAATTAATGAGGACTGTCGATCCTCGGATCCTTTGGGATCCCTCTCAATCGTAGATATACAAGGGACGTGTGGCACTAGATCCTTTAGTTCGAAGACTGGGCACTTCGAGGAATTTTAGGTGTGGTGTGTCGATAAGCTCCAAAGCCCGAAGTAACGGGAGCCGTCAATTTGAGGATGCTTTGGGACTTTTCCTCACTGTCAGATCTTGGATGTGGTCATCCCGGCATTGACCTACTCCCAGAGAAAATTGGAGATTACACGGCAAAATCCCCAAAGGCTGAAAGAATGAAGTGATGGGAACCACTGATTTGAGGGCATGTTGGATCCCTCCCCGATCATTGGATCTACCCCATGGTCAATTCGACATTGACTACTTCGGTAGAAAGGAGAAGTCTATAGCATGAAACCCGTGAATGTCGAAGTTACAAAGTAGTAGAGACCGTTGATCCAAGGGGTACGTGGCCCATCCTTGGCCACGAGATCGAAGGGCTTGAAGGACGATCAGTTTGGAGTGATGTACTGTAGTGACGTCACCTAGGGTGATGTGGACCCAAGTTTGAAGTGCCACGTGTCACCCAAATTCATGCATATCACATACCCTATAGACCCACTGAAACATGACAGGTGTCACCCCTCACCCTTACATGTGTCAATCCCTAGTACAAGACCACCTAGACAAAGTGGTTGGTAAAGTGAATGGAACTCTAGGATTCTGGGACTTCGGAATCCAGAGGATTTGTGGTGTAGTATGAAGAGAGACCAAAAGGCCTGAAGGTCGGAACCACGTGGCAAGCTCATGGGACTTCGGGACTTTAGGACTTCGAGAGATCTCGTGCATAGACGGTAAAGAGGCATTCAGTGCTGAAGCGATGAAGTGTCGAATTCCCCGCTAGCCTGTGTATTAGATGAGGGTTAAGCTAGTCATTGGACTATTTGATGGATGGACCTTCCCTACAGGAGGTAGGAACCTAGAGATGGTACAAACGATATGAAGTCATGTGGGCGACACATGGCCCTCGACGAATGAACCCCCAAAGAACTTCGGGGATTCGTAAGATATAAACCAAGGGTCGGTATAGAGTCTGGTAGAATTCATTATAAAGCTACGGGTAAGAGGAAGAGAATGAATCATCTCGGATAAATGATTCAAGAGAAGATGGTTAAGGAAAAATGAAATTATGATGCATCAAACATTAAAAGGGAATTTATGGTTGGGTGTGTTACAAATTGGTATCAGAGCAGGGTTACAACACTTGGCCTACTTGGGCTCATGGACGAGTCGCTTAAAAACCATTTTTAAAGAACTCTTAAGGGTGGCACCCTACCTTAACTCTTTCCTAAAGAGTCTGGTTAAACTTTTACTGAAGAAAAGAATGGAAATTTTCTACTGTGTGTGTGTATTTAAGAAGCATATGTGAGTGAGATGAATATCATCCCTTCAAATGAAAAAGTATTGCAGAAAGAGATGTTCTCTATATGTAATACATGTGTTGCAATTTGTTGAGGATGAAAAACCAACCCTAGAGGACCACCCCATATTAAGAGAGTATAAAGATGTGTTTCGAGAAGAGTTACCAGGTCTACCTCCGAGAAGAGACATTGACTTCTCGATATAACTTGCACCAGGAGAAGTGCCAATGTCTAGGACACCCTATAGGATGAGTACACCAGAGATAGTTGAGCTCAAGCTACAGCTAAAGGAGATGATGTAAAAATTCTACATCTGACCCAACGTGTCTCATGGGAAGCACTAGCCTTGTTTGTGAAAAAGACAGATGGCACACTCCAACTTTTCATAGACTATAGACAACTCAACAAGACAACCATAAAGAAAAAGTATCCCTTACCAAGAATCGATAACTTGTTCAATCAATTAAGGGTGCTTCCATTTTCTCAAAGATTAACTTAAGGTCTAGAAACCATCAAGTCTGAATCAAGGATGAAGACATCCACAAAACAACCTTCAGGACAAGGTATGGTCACTATGAATTTTTGGTGGTACCATTTGGATTAACCAATGCTCCCGCCACTTTAATGTGCTTGATGAATAATGTAGTCAAAAAATTCCTAGAAAGATTTGTATTGGTTTTCATTGATGATGTTTTAATCTACTCCAAGAACAGAGAGGAGCATGAAGAACATCTTGGACTTGTACTTCAAGTACTAAGAGAGCATCAACTCTAAGCTAAGTTTAGCAAGTGTGACTTTTTCTCGAAGCAAGTCCATTACTTAGGCCATGTTATTTCTAAAGAAGGAGTGGAAGTAGACCCTGACAAGATCAGGTCTATCATGGAATGGCCTAATCCAAAGGATGTATCTGATATCATATCCTTTATGGGCTTAGCAGGATACTATAGAAGGTTTATAAATGGATTTTCCAAGATTGGTTGTTTAATCACAAACCTGTAGAAAAAGGGGGTTAAGTTCACTTGGACATMATAATGTRAAGAAAGATTTCAAAAACTGAAATACCTTCTAACCCATGCACATGTGCTGAAGATTACAGAACCTGATAATGAATTCCCTGTGTGTATAGATGTCTGGAAGGAATAAATCATAGGATTCCTTATGCAAGAAGGGMATGTAATTTGCTACGAATCCATAAAATTGAATGAACATGAAATCAATTATGTGACCCATGATCTAGATTTGGTTGCCATAGTGCATGCTTTAAAAATGTGGAGGCATTACCTCCTGGGTAGGAGATTTGTACTTATGACAGACCATTGTGGGTTGAGGCACCTGTTTGATCAACCAAAACTCAATTCCAGGCAAGCTAGGTGGATGGCTCTCCTTAGTGAGTTTGATTTTGAAATCAAACACATCAAAGGAAAGTAAAATAGGGTGGTCGATGCCCTTAGCAGAAGTGTGAAAATGATTCACCTGGAAGCAACGAGAACCTGTAAAATGGATGTCAAGGAGAGAGTTTGGAATTCACAGGAAACAAATGCATTCTTCAAGACCGTGACATCATACCTAAAGCAAGAGCCCACAAGGATAAAGTATGAAGGCTATCATATGTTGCATGAAGGTCTACTGACTTACAGAAACATATTGTATATCCCAAGTTGTGACGACTTGAAGAGGTTCATAATGGACGAACTACACAAGAGACCATATACTAGTCATCCAGGTTATTAGAAAATGATTACGACCACTAGAAAAAAATTATTTTGGCATGGATTGAAAACTGACATAGCTAATTATTTAGTTAAGTGTCTAGAATGCCAACAAGTTAAGGCAGAACACTAGCATCCAATAAGGTTTTTACAACCCCTACCAACTCCAGAATGGAAATGGGAAACCATTTCCATGGATTTTATCACTGGATTACTAAAATCGGCCAAGCAAAACAACGCCATCATGGTAGTGGTGGACAAATTGAGCAATTATGCTCACTTTGTTCCTATCAAGTCAACTTGAAAGGAAATAGATATCACCAACATCTTCATGAAGGAGATATTTAGAATGCATGGCATTCCTAGGGAGATTATATCTGACAGAGACAAAAAATTTACTTCAATCTTTTGGAAGTCCTTAATGGATGGTTTTGAGACTAATTTATTTTTTAGCACAACCTATCACCCTCAACTTAATGGACAAACAGAAAGAGTAAACCAAATATGATCCAGATTTTATGAGAAGAACTAAATGACTACAAATTAATAATAGGTGCTTAACAAAAAATAACAGAGATACAGTAAAACTGGTTTTCTATTCAATAAGGAAATAAGCTGAAATTGTAAAATGCAGTGGAAACAAGCTTGTTGGAATGGTGGTGGCTTATCTCTGAGAAGAGATGTGACGGTTGCGCTCATTCGCAAGAATATCATTAAAATGAGGCTCTAAAGGCCTTTTTACAATAAGCAGGAATGACAAAAACCCTAGACACCCAAAAACCTAACCCCAGGAGATGAAGCGCCAAAAGTCATGTGGGCCCCGTTTGGGTAAGTTAGTACATCACTTTCCTGGGGTCGTAACGTTTGCATAGGATCTTCGTTTTAGGCGTATGATAGCCCATTGGAAAGGTATCGTCGAGGAGATTAATTTTGGGGGCTCAATAATTCCTTTGGCCATCACTGAGAATATCAATCCTAAAAAACCTTCATTTAGGCCCTCAAAATGGCCTCGAAAATTAAAACTGCTAAAAATAGTAAATTGCCAAAATTGTCAGAAAATTGTTTTGATCCAGTTGGAAGAGGTGGGTAGCCATCGATATCCACGTGGACCAATCCTCCCTCCTTAGGAAGAAATGGTATCCATTGCATTGATTTCCCCCATCCGATGAGGAAATTTCTACTGAATTTGGCCCCGGGTGAGCCACTTGCCTTGGTGCAGGAGCCGCCCTGCTTTGATGACTCGATAAAGCTGGATCCTTTGTTGTCGAGTGTCCTTGATCTGTGTGTCCACAATCTTATCGATGGAGGCCTGTTGTATGCAGTTGGGGTTGAGATCTGTTGGTGTCAGCTGCTCTGGTACGTGTGAGGTGTCTAATAAGGGTGGGAAATAAGGGTGAAGGAGATCCACGTTGAACAATGGGTGCAGGCCAAAGAAAGGAGGAATGTTGAGCTCAAAATCATTATCCCCCATGGCCTTGGTGATGGTGGATGGCCCATAACGGAGTGGGCATATCTTCTGATGGGGTCCTATAAGACATTCTTTCTGCAAGTGCAACCAAACTTTGTCACCCACATGAAACTTATGTGGCACCCGATGTTGATCATGGAGTTGCTTGTACTTGTCATTGGACTTCTGTATGATATCCTGAACCTGTTGGTGGATGTGTTGGATCCTCTCAATGAATCGAGTGGCTTTGTCATCTTCAGTTGGGGCAGGAGATGAGTTGGTCGAGGTGACCGCAAGGGGAAGTGCAACATCTATGGGACCCAATGGTTGGAAACCCAACCCCACCTGAAAGGCATTGTGGCCTGTTGAGCTATGCAGGACTCGGTTGTAGTATGTTGGACATAGGGAAGGCTCTCATCCCATGTGCGAGGGTTCTTTGAATTATACATGCAAAGGATATGCACAATTATTCGATTGACGACCTTGGTTTGTCCATCTATCTTGGGGTGGAAGGTCGTGGATTTAGTGAACTTGGTGTAAAGCAGTGAATAGAGGCTTGACTAGAATGTGCTGAGAAATCAATTGTCCCAATATGAGACAATGGCTTGTGGGATTCCAAAATGTGCCCAGATTCATTCAAAGAAGAGCTTGGTAGTGGCCTCTGTTGTGATGTTCTTCTTCAAGCAACCAGAATCGCCATCTTAGAAAAGCGATCAACAACCACAAAAACATAGTCATTTCCCCCCTCAGTGGACGGGAGGCCCAACATGTAGTCCATTGAGATGGATTCCCATGGCCTGTCAAGAGTAGGAAGAGGGGTGTACAGGCCCTTTTTCTTAGTGGTTGGTTTGGAAATAGCGCAGGCAATGCAAGACCTAATATACTTGCTAACTTCTTGTCAAAGTTTCGGCCAGTAGAAAGGTTTCTGTAACATTGCCACTAATTTTTCGATGTCGAAGTGTCCTGCCACCCAACTGTAGTGGATTCCCAGCTCATCTTCGCTTTCTCACTTGATGGAACACAGATATGGCCCAAATGACACAACAACCCATCTTAAAGATGAAAATTATCGACAACTTTGTTTGCACCCAACATTTCATAGGTGGTGGCAAAGTCTGGGTCTGTCTCATAGACTTTGGGCCATCCATAGGTCTCATGGCCACAGGAGTCTAGCACCATGGTGAGTGTCGTGAATGGAGGTATGCTGAGGCAATCAACGACGTGATTGGTGCTTCTTGTTTTATACTTGATGTTGAGTTGGAATTGTTGCAAGTATGTGGACCACTTTTGATGGCGATCATTCTGCAATTTCTCTTATGTCTGCATGAACTGCAATGGCTTATGATCAGTGTGGATGTCTGTCTCCTTCCCAAGAATGTAATGTCTCCATTGGCGGCAAGCTTTCACAATGGCATACATTTCTTTGTCATAACTAGGGTACTTACAAACAACATATGATAGTGTCTCACTATGATAGGCCACGGGGTGGCCATGCTGAGTGAGAACGGTGCCCACCGCACAGTCTAAAGCATCTGTCTCGATCTCAAAGATTTGTTGCAGGTCTGGTAGTGAAAGTACT
>JASDQU010107949.1:87620-98237 GCA_032191745.1 Picea mariana | reverse complement strand
ACCTCACATCACTCTCAATTCCCCAATACCCAATTTATCTACTATAAAATATTAATTTGAAAACAACATAGTAAGAATCTAAGCATAGAAACTAAGAAAATAAAAATTTAAGGTAAATGAAAGAGAACAAATCAATTGAAAACATATAAATACATACCTCGTACATTTCAACATTTACATATTATTAATCTTCTTCTTCATCCAAATCAATATTTGTATCATCCAATTCACAATTGATGTTGAAATGATTGGCCATATCAACATCATCATCAATGTCATCACTTCCAATCATATCATCATCAATAACATTGTCTCCTACATTTGATTCGACCTCTTCGAGTTCTTGATGTAGCCCCCCTTCTCTCCTAGGGGTTGCGCGACATCCCGATCAAGGATATTCAAAAGGATGAGCTGGATTAGCTCCTCGGGACCCTGCTAGCCCAAAATTGATTTAACACAGGCCCCTTATATCCTTAGGCGCAGGTCCTATGTAACCTGCGGGCCCTTTTCCTGGCACTCTTGGCAATTTTAAACTTTCCAGGGCTAGCTCCTTCCGCTAGGCCCCTCTCCTCATATGACCTCAGACTGTGACCCAGGGCTAAACCCTAAGGTGCTTCACAACTTCAGGCTTCAGCTATTTTGGAAACAACTGCAACCTTTTTTCCCTAACCCTGAACCACGAACCCACCTGGACAATCGACGATTCTCGCTTATCTGACAACCAATGAATGTGATCCTCTTTGGACTCCGGCATTCAGGAGTTCCAAATTTTCCAACACCTTTTTTCTCCTGAAGTGCTTCACACTCGAACTTGCTTTTCTGCTGCCACATATCCTCCTCGCATTCAATGGCTGGGATTACTTTGTGGCTCTGGGACTTCAGCAATCCCCACTCTTTAAACACTTCTAAACCTCTGAATTCACAAATTTCCAAAGGACTCCAAGGCTAACCTCCATGTAACTCTCCCAGATATAACGGTCTGGAACGATCCCACTTCCTCCTTAATGGATCTTGCTCGTCAATTTGGGGAACCTTCAGTGGGTTCCTTCCTACTGAAGAACTTTTGTCCGCTATCTCTCCTAAGCTTGTTCTTCCTCAACACTTTGAACTTCTCAGAATGACTTCTTCGATACTTAGTCAAATATCGACCTTGTGCACACCTTGCAACATGATTCCTTCAACTTAACTCTTGATGGGCGATTGTACTCTCCTTGCAATAGTTCTTATACGGCTCAATTTTTCCTCCTGAACAATATGACCTTGAGTGCATTTTCGCCTACGCACACTTTTGAGCTATCCCTCCTGAACTTCTGAGTCAAAACAAACTCTGTCAATGCACACCTTATGAACACTTATGGACTCCTTGCAAACAAAATCTTCATGTTATCTCTCCTTAGCTTCTGAGTCGAAAGAGATTCTGTCAACGCACTCCTTGCGGACACTATGCACTCCTTGCACTTGCTTGTAGAAGAGAAACAATTGAAACTTATCTAATTCTCACAGATTCATACATTCAACCATGTAATGCATTCATAACATAACAACAAGTAATAACAAAGAATTGTAATTAAACAAAAATCCTACCATTCATTCAGATAGACACAGTAACAACAATACTAGACATTTGGGATCAACGCTTCTTTGCTATATTCATTCAAATGATATGTACATGGACTCATACAACTCGATAAGCTTCAACAAGATTCAACTACAATAATCTTCAACGGCTACTTCTAAATAACTCTCAACAATAACCTTCAACAACCTCATTTGGGCATACAATACATTTATTTATACAAGAAGGCTCATAGAGCTTTTCCCTCCGATTACCTTAGTGTTATCTTATCAAATTAAAAAATTTCAACTACTTAGGCTTTATTATAATAAATTATCGGTACAAACAGATAAGAGAAAATGCTTCAGATCTATACTGCAATCTACTATATTAAAGAAAATACAATCCCCATCGATCTCATGTGATGGTTCAACCTCTAAGCATTAAATAAGTTCTTTAATTACAATCTTTTCAAGTATTTCATGACATGCCCTCTTAAATTCAAAGTCACTTCAAAATGTGCACCATGGTGCTGAGTTTTCTTCCACTCATGCTTTGATGACGATGCTCCTGCATCATACTCCTCTGGGAAAAAATTCATGGACTCCTGTCCATGAGCTCCTGCACCAACTTTCCATGCTTCTGAATATCTTCTTCATTTACCCAACTAGCATATTCTATTGGGTGTCCTTTCCACTTTACCAAATACTCAAAATAAGTCTTCCTTCGGGTGTTACCAATTCTCTGATCTATGATCTTCTCCATCTGCGGATTTTCTGCTACAGGAATCTACTTCTTCCACTGGATATCTTTCTAATCTTTCGACTCTTTGGTGTCATATTCTCTATAAGGATACATGTATGAAATTTTTAATATGGGCGATATACCCACATCCGCTGGCAGCTCTATCTCATAAGCATTGGCACCAAATTTCCTTAGGATCTTGCATGACCCTATCTTCTTCAATTTCAATTTGTTATATGTTTCCCTTGGGAACCTTTCCTTCCTGAGATGTGCTAGAACTTGATCTCCCACTTCAAATTGAAGTTTTCTCCTATGCTGATCAACTCTAAATTTATATTCTCTACTATTGTTCTACAACTGCTCTTTGATCTGATTATGAAGCTTCTGCATTTCTATAGCGACGTCCTCTACTCCAGCGCTTCTAAATTCATTCTGCTCTAGATCTCTCAACTCTGATACTCCTCTTGGCTTCATCTCATATACTATCTAGAATGGACTCTTCACTGTACTCCTGTTTGGTGAATCATTGTATGCAAACTCTGCTTGTGACATAATTTGATCCCACTGGCTATGATGTTCAGTGACTAGATTCAATAAATTTCCTAAACTCCGATTTACCACCTTTGTTTGTCCATCTGTTTGAGGGTGATATGATAAACTAAAACACAATTATTTCCCCATCTTCTTCCTCAATGTCCTCCAGAAATGACCAACAAATTCAGTGTCCTTGTCTGAGACAATACTCTTGGGCAACCCATGAAGTCTCACAACTTCCTTGGAAAACAAATTTGCAATGTGTGTTGCATCATTAGTTTTCTGGCATGGGATAAAGTGTGCCATATTTGAGAATCTATCAACCACAACAAATATGGAATCACTTCCCCTTTGTGTTCTTGGAAACGCCAACACAAAATCCATGCTTATTGCATCCCAAGGCCTATCTGGAATAGGAAATGGTTGATACAACCCAGTGTTCTGTCTCTTTCCTTTTGCATACTGGAAAATATTACATCTGTCCACAAATTTCCTCACCTCTACCCTCATACCTAGCCAATAGTATGAACTGTTAAACTGTGCAAATGTATTGTCGTGGCCAAAATGTCCTACTAGACCTCCACTATGTTTTTCCTTCAACAAATTTTCTCTCATTGAGCACTTTGGTATGCACAACTAGAAACCTTTAAACAACAATTCATCTTGAATTAGATACTCTGTCCACTGGCTTCTGTCTCTGAGCACGGGATTTTCACATGCTTCATATGCCTCTTTAAAATCTGGGTCATCACAATACATCTCCTTAAGGTGTTTGAACCCTAAGGTTTTCGCTTGAAATTCCTGCAGAATCAGACATCTCCTGCTCAATGCATCAACAACTTTGTTAGCATTACCAGAAATATGTTTAATGAAAAAAGTGAAATTTTGCATAAACTTATCCACTTAGCATGTCTCTAATTTAACTTCTCATGTCTGGTTATGAATTGTAAATCTTGATTATCATTGTACAAAACAATTTTTTTTGGAACAAGGTAGTGCCTCCATTTCTTCAAGACTTTAATTATGACATAAAACTCTTTATCATAGGTGGAGTAATTTCTCTTAGTGTCATTCAGATTCTCACTGAAATATGCAACATGCCTATTATCTTGGCTCAAGACTGCTCCAATTGCAACTCCACTAGCATCACATCTTACTTGAAATGTCTTCCCAAAATATGGTAAGACCAGAATCGGTTGTTTTGTTATCTTCTCCTTTAATATCATGAAGCTTTTCTTGGATTCTTCTGTCCACTTAAAAGACTCGTGTCTCTTCTTAACCGTATCTAATATTGGTGCACATATACCACTTAAATTTCTAATGAACTTCCAATAGAAACTTTCTAATCCATGGAATCTTCTCACCTCAAATATAATCCTTGGCGATGGCCATTCTCTGATTTATCTCACCTTCTATGGATACATATTTAATTCATTCGAAGAGATTACAAAACCCAAGTAAATGAGTTATGTTTTCATAAAAGAGGATTTCTTCAGATTTATCAACAACTTCTCTCACTGCAATCTTCTCATCACTAACGTCAGATGTCTCAAATGCTCTTCTTCAATTTTACTGAAGACTAATATATCATCCAGATATACAATCAAAAACTTACCAATGAAATCTTTCAATACCTCATTCATCAACCTCATAAAATTACTTGGGGCGTTTTTCAAGACAAATGGCATAACAAGCCACTCATACAACCCTTCGTTTGTTTTGAAGGTTATTTTCCACTCATCACCTTTTCTCATTCTTATCCATTGATATCCACTCTTCAGATCTGTATTTGAAAAATAATTTTCTCCACTCAAACAATCCATTAAGTCATCCATCCTTGGAAAAGGAAATCTATACCTGATGGTGATTTTGTTTATGGCTCTTGAGTCTGTACACATTCTCCATCCTCCATCCTTTTTCAGACTCAACACAATTGGTATTGCGCATGGACTTAAGCTTTCTCTAAGCAAACCCTTGTCCATCAAATCCTGGACTTGTCTCTTTACCTCCTCATTTTATTGAGGTGTTAATCTGTATGCTGCTTTGTTCGGCAGAATTGCTCCTAGTATTAGATCAATGTGATGGTTGATACTCTTGATAGGTGGAAATGAGCTAGGTGACTCATCCACTACTATGTCAGCAAAATTCTCTAACCGCTCCTGAATTTCTTCAGGCATATCATCCAAAAAATTATTTGTAAGGATGACTTTGGAATTCCTCACTAAAACAAACTACATCTTTTGTTCCTTCTTGACTTCACTTAAGAGTTCCTTCTCACTCATGAGAAGTATACTTGTGTTGGCTTCTTCCTTTACTTTATTTTCCTCTATTGGCAGTAACATGTGTGTCCTACCATTCTTCTCCAAAGTATAATTATTTCTTCTCCCATCATGAATGACATTCCTATCATACTACCATGGTCTCCCCAAAAAAACATGACATACATCCATGGGAATCACATCACACAAAATATCATCTCTATATCCTCCTATCTTAAATTCAACTAGGCATTGTTTAGTTACCATTACCTGGTGTCCTTTATACAACCATGAGACTCTATATGGACTCATATGTGTAGTTGTCTCCAACTCCAGTTTCTCCACCATATTTGTGGGTACTAAGTTATCAATGCTCCCACTGTCAATTATCACCTTTCATACCCTATCTTTGGTCTTACAAGTAGTTCTGAACAAAGTATTCCTCTGCACTGGTTTTTCAACCTCTGGCTCTAGCTTCAAGAGAACCTTCTTCATCATCAAAGATTTCCCATCTTCTGCACCTTATGCTTCAACATTCTGCTTCTGCGCTTCTGAAATGTGAGCTTCACCTCATTCTTCTTTCTTTCTCTTAGGACATTCCCAAGACATTTGTCCTATTTTTCCATGAGAATAACACTCCACCTCTCCTCCTCTGCCTCTTCCTCTTCCTCGAGGAAAAGTATTTATTCCGCCATAATGTCTTCCTCAGGAAATTCCTCCTTTTTCTAAGTGACTGCATGGTTTTTCAATCTCAACATTGGGCTTCTGTGCCTTATCATGGACAATTCCTTTACCTTTGTTTAGACTCCTTCCTCTCCTTCACTGGCTCTGTTTTCTGGCCAACTTCTCATGTTCCTTCAGTGCAATTTGATAAACATCATCCACTATTCTCACTGTCATCATGTTGAATTCATCCTGGATTTCATATCTCAGGCCATTAATATACCTGGAAACCTTTTCATCATCTTTTTCTCTCTGTCTAGCCCTGATGTTCAGCTTGTAAAAATCCTCTTTGTACTCTTTCACTGCCATTCCCTTCTATCTCAGGTTCTGCAACTTCTTGAATATATTTATTTGATAGTCCTTGGGTATGAATTTATCCTTCAACTTGACTACCACTCTATCCCAATTCTTGATCTTTTGTTTGCCTTTGCATCTTCTGTCAACCTGCAATTCATCCCACCACAGTGTTGCATGTCCTTTTAATTTGGTGACATCATGTTTCACCTTCTTCTCCTCATCGACGTCTTCATAGTCAAAGTACTTGTCCATTGATCTTATCTAATATAATAGTTCTTCAGCATCTAAATTTCCTTCATACACTGGGATGTCTATCTTTTCTCTAGCTCCCAATTTGACAACCGCTTTCAGCAAGTATTCTTTTGCAACATCCTCTACTACAACTTCTTAAACTTACACTTCTTCTTTCTCTGCATCACTGACGTCTCCAACATCAGGTGCTCTCCTTTATGATGTCTCCATAGCATACAACCTTGCACAAAGTTCTCTCATCTCCCTTTCCACAACTCAATTTTCTACAGGTGGCTCTGCACGTCTTCTAGGTGGCATGGTGATGAACTTTCTCCTTCACACAGAGATTTAAAAGAAAAATTTTCCTTTTAATACCACTTGATGATATCAGACTACCTCTTCTTTGCCTACAAAAATTAATTATGTAGCTCTAATACCACTTGATGGTATCAGACAAAACATTTTCCTAGGCTCTAATACCACTTGATGTATCCCCCCTTCTCTCCTAGTGGTTGTGCGACCTCCCGGTCAAGGATCTTCAAAAGGCTGAGCCGAATTAGCTCCTCGAGACCCTGCTAGCCCCAAATTAATTTAACATAGGCCCCTTATCTCCTTAGGTGTAGGTCCTATGTAAACCACAGGCCCTTTTCCTGGCGCTCTTGGAAATTTTAAACTTGCGGGCGTTAGCTCCTTCCACAAGGTCCCTCTCCTCATATGACCTCAGAGTGTGACTCAGGGCTAAACCCTAAGGCGCTTCACAACTTCAGGCTTCGACCATTTTGGAAATAGCTGCAACCTTTTTCCCTAACCCTGAACTGCGAACCCACCTAGATGATCGAAAATTATTACTTATCCAACAACCAACGGATGTGATCTGCTTCAGACTCCAGTGTTCAAGAGTTCCATACGTTCCAACACCTTTTTTCTCCCGAAGTGCTTCGCACTCGAACTTGCTTATCCGCTGCCATGTATCCTCCTCACAACCAACGGCTAGGATTACTTTTTGGTTCTAAGACTTCGACGATCCCCACTCTTTAAACACTTCTAAACCTCTAAATTCATGAATTTTTTAAGGACTCCAAGGTTAACCTCCATGAAACTCTACCAGATCTAATGGTCTGGAACGATCTTGCTTCTTCCTGAACAGATCTTGCTTGTTAATTTGGGGAATCTTCAGTGGGTTCCTTCCTACTGAAGAACTTATGTCTGCTATCTCTCCTGATCTTGTTCTTCCTCGACACTATGAACTTCTCAGAATAACTTCTTCGATAATTAGCCAAATATCAACCTTGCACACACCTTGAAACATGCTTCCTTCAACTTAACTCTTGATTGACGAATGTGCTCTCCTTGAAATAGTTCTTATATAGCTCAATTGTTCCTCCTGAACAATATGACCCTGAGTGTGTTTTCACCTACGCACACTTTTGAGCTATCCCTCCTGAACTTTTGAGTCAAAATAGACTATTTCAATGCACACCTTGCGAACACTTATGCACTCCTTGCAAACAAAAGCTTCACGTTATCTCTCCTAAGATTCTTAGTTGAAAGAGACTCTGTCAACGCACTCCTTGCGGGCACTATGCACTCCTTGCACTTGCTCATAGAAGAGAAACAATTGAAACTTATCTAATTCTCACAGATTCATACATTCAACCATGTAATGCATTCATAACATAAGAACAAGCAATAACAAAGAATTGCAATTAAATAGAAAGCCTACCATTCATTCAGATAGACACAGTAACAACATTACCATACATTTGGGATCAAGGCTTATCTGTTATATTCATTCAAATGATATGTACATGGGCTCATACAACTCGATAAGCTTCAACAGGCTTCAACTACAATAATCTTCAGCGACTACTTCTAAATAAATCTCAACAATAACCTTCAGTAGCCTCATTTGGGCATACAATACATTTATTTATACAAGAAGGCTCATAGAGCATTTCCCTCCAACTACCTTAGTTCTATCCTATCAAATTAAAAACTTTCAACTACTAAGGATTTAATACAATAAATGATCGGTACAGACAGATAAGAGTAAATGCTTCATATCTGTACTGCAATCTACTATATTAAAGAAATTACAATCCCCATCGATCTCATGCAATGGTTCAACCTCTAAGCATTAAAGAAGTTCTTTAATTACAATCTTTTTAAGTATTTCATGACATTCCCTCTTAAATTCAAAGTCACTTCAAAATGCATGCCATGGTGTTGAGTTGTCTTCCACTTGCGCTTTGATTATGATTCTCCTGCATCAGTTCTTCATCTAACACAACATCAATATCATCTTCATCAAGAACATTGTCTCGAACATATCCTTGAACTTCTTCGACGTCTTCTTATGACACATGAACTAACTTCTCCTCTACATTATCTTAGTCTTCAATACCATCTTCTTCGCTACATTATACTTTACCGGCCTTCCTCTTGGATCATATCTAATAAAATATGACCAACCCCCTCTACCTGGAACCTACAAATAAAATCCATGTTTGCATTGGCTTGGAAGAACATAGGGCTCTAATCCCGTCTCAATGTTCGTTGTATTAAGAATGGTAAATCCGTTAGCATGTTGATTAACAGTTCTATCAGGATCACGTTCATTCATTCATAGCATGTACCATTTGACGTCGAACATAACTAATTTGAAGGATTTAAAGTCACACTCAAGTATATCATCCAAATACCCATAGTATCGATTTTCAGAGACTTCTGAATGTCTGTCACTTCTAGAGGAAACATTAGTAACCTAAAACATTGCAATTATCCCACTATCAGAAGTTTTCATCTTTTCATCCAACTTTTTGATGCAAAATTTGCGGCCATTGCACCATTTAAAAATTGTCCATACTTCTGCATTTCAAAAATTAGACGAGGAATTTGTCTCCTCCAATACTTTATATCTTCTTTATCTATTTATTTAGATGAAAACCATCTACAAATGATGCAAGCAAATCATAGGTTTCAACAAAAAATTATATAGTACTACATTACACATGAAGTGAAATATAAGTTGTACAACGAATTGAACAAATTACACTTTGCATATAAATCATCACTTACCTCATGTATTTTCCAAGATCATATATAACTTGTTTGACATTGTTGTCAAAGTTGAATGGGAGAGACAGAGGTAGAACATACTATAACAAAATAAATAAATAATTATTTATTCCCAAATTAGTAGAAAAAAAGACTAACAAGATATTTCACCAATATACAAATGTGTATAACAAAATAATTACCTTAACAATGTATTCCAATCATGAGTTTTTACCCCACCTAATTCACCTTTCTTTGTTAGGATATTCTTTATGTTTGAAGAAAATATAGTGGGAAATTTAATTTTTTGAATAACCTCTTTTACATCCTTTCTTTGTTTCTCTGTCAATAACCATGGAAGGGCGCTTATATTTTGGTCTCCATTGCTATTTGAATGAATCACACTTTGCATTTCATGATTGGCCTTCTTAATTTCATTACAAATATTTACAATTTTTTCTTTGTCACTCCTTCCATCTAAGATTCACCATAATGTTTATATTACATTCTTCCCGATGTGCATTGTATCAAACAAATGGACAATTTCTAGGTTCTCATAGTAGAGGAGCCTACTGAATTATACATGATAAATTTTCATTCCTTGTGGAAGCTCCCCATTATTAATTCCTTCGTGACAACCTTCAAGGTGAAGCATAATTAAAGATATTACAACAAAAATTGTCAATTAGTACAGTGAACAAAATGCAATAAAAATATAAAATATTCCAAACATTTCATGTATGATACATAGACATTTTGATCCATACCTTGACGATTTATATTATATTGCAACTTCCAGAGACAAGGTGTCATTCTCCATGGTTTTAATCCAGTCTCTTCTTTCCCATTGAAAATATGTTTTTTGGTACTTTGATACCTATGGTTCTTAGAGAGGAAGTGCCTATACTCGTCAAACACCTCCTTTCCTAAAATTATTGAATGATGATATTTCATCTTAGGACCAAAATCTGGACATGAAAATTTGCCCTTTGTTTGAAGACTTGCAAGAGATGGATTAAATTTTATATCAATTATTCGAAGTATGATTAATGAAGGGATTATGTATTAAAAAACATGCATGATATGAAATTCATAAAATTAAACACTATTAAAGTGCAGTGTAACATTATAACATACCACATAAATGTGTTAGCCCTGGGGCATCATGAATTGTCCATACAAGCATTGCATGTAATTGAAATTCCCTTTGCGCACCTA
>JASDQU010107949.1:42437-52607 GCA_032191745.1 Picea mariana | reverse complement strand
CTTAACGCTTACAGAAATCCTCCACGCACCTCTTGTGTTCATTTATCAACTCTAGAACTAAAGGGGGTTCTTGATCTCTGCCCGCCTCACAGAGGCTCTGTGCACACATGCACTACCTCTCCTGAGCTTGACCAACCCCCTCCTTCAGAGCGACTGGGGGTGTCGGCATGCACACGTGAGGCTATGCCCAAAATCAACGAATTTCAAGTTCATTCATTTTAACTTGAGACACCACAGGGCTCAGGCATTTACGTGTACAGGCCAAAGAATTTCTTATTTTCTTAAATACACAATTAGGTAGAATTGAAAGGATATAGTATAATCATTAACTAAACATGTCCATCCCTGCAACATTCATAGGATATCCAACTTTCATTTACAGTTACCACTTAAATACACGGGATATGAGATTACTTATCTATTACATGTGGTAGCCAACTAACTAATTGTGGGTGTTTCTCCTTGCACCCAGCCATAGGCTCAGAGGCATTCATTCTTAGCGCTCTGGCCACCCCCGTGCCAAGCCATGATATCACTAGGGAGTTTATGCGAATTCTCGTCGATCATTTCCCTTTCACATCTTCTGCGAGGTTTATCAGATGCTTCATCAACATCAAGCTCGCGACCTTCTACTCAGGTCTCGTCCTCTGCATACTCTCAGAGATCTCTCCCTCTATCACGACCTCGACGAAGTTTATCAGATGCTTTCTTCGCATCAAGCTYRTGGCCTTCGACTCGTTCTCCKCTGGAATCCCCCTCGCATTCTCTACTCTCCTCTTTACATTCCCTTGTCGGCCTTGCACGCACARCTCRCCTATCATGTTCCATCTGTYAGAAGAAAACCGAGGTCCGTTCTGGGTCTGTAGGACCCTGTGRTACTTCGAGATGACCTTCTGCAGCTAGACCATGCTTCCATTCATGGGGGTGGTTGAGGATTCAACCACCGGTCTTTTTCTTATTAATTGTTCTTTTATCGTGTTCACATTCTTTCCTCTAGTGATATCATGGCTAGTACTTTCAAGGCTTCACCCTCACAGTCAGTTATTTGGCAATTGAACAATAATACATTTACAATGTTCCCATGTTACAACATGATAATCCTAATTAATGATTAATTACAAGTTGGGGGAAACAAGGGTGTTACAGTGCAACCCTCCTCATATCCAAAGGATATAAACCATAATCTATCAAAGTTCTAGGAGAGAAGCAAACTTACAAATAAAGTAAGAGAATGATATTTTTACAGTTGTTAAAACAATTTTGAAACACATGTAAAGAATTTCCATGCATGACAGGAGACTTGTTCATCCAAATATATAGAGATGTTAGTTATCTACAAACTTCATGGCAGCACTCATTGATTAGGCTAAGGTTTCTTATGGGATGGTTTTTACTATTTTCAATAAACAAAGAATTTTATAAAATGAAATCCTCTGATAATCCTTGTATCCAGGGGATATAAACAATAATCTCTTTGATTTGCTTATAGATGATGTCAAAAAATTGTCGACTTTTTATTTTTTTAACTATTTAACATAAATCCACCTTGACCCTAGATCTATTGTGTTAAGATTACCCATAGGTTATATTTGATCCAATGGGTTTTATTTGATCCCTCTAACCTTTAGGTGCTTAATAAATTAGTTTTTATTTTATTCCTTTACTTTTTAGGTACTCAATAAACATAAAATGTATTGTATTAAGTTTACAACTAGGTTTTATTTGATTTGTTTGGCTTTTAAATTTATTGTGTAAAGTGCAAACCTAGATGCTTAGTAAACTTGGTTTTGTTTGATCCACTTACTCTTTAAGTGCTTAATAGATTTTAATCTTAAACTAATATAGATCCATCTTAATCTAGAAATTTACACCTAACTTACTTTGTAAACCCTAAATAAACCCAAAGTTAAAATTGATTTATGCTGATTTAAAATTTTTCAAACTCTCAACTATCCTACAAAGTCCCTGAAATAAAAAAAAATTCCATGCATGACATGAAACTTGTTCATCCAAATATATAGTAACCCTCTTCCTAAATGGGGAACATTGCTATCAGTTGATTAATATAAATTGTTAATTAATAAGACTTACACTATCAGTTGATTAACATAAATTGTTAATTAATGAGACTTACAATCAATTTACAGAGTCTAATGTCATTGCTTATTATCTACAAATTTCAATTAATTGATTAATATAAACAATAAACAATAATATATCTGATTGTTGTGTTGTTTGAATGATATTTATGATCGGTTTCCACATTATGGTGTCATTGCTAGTTATCTAAGAACTTAAATTAACTGATTAATCTAAAATTAGTTAACATAAATTGTAAATTGTTTTTTGAATGAGACTTACCATCAGTTTATAGAGTCTAATGAGTCTAATCTAATGTAATTGTTAGTTCTGGTTTTTACTATTTTCAGTAAATAGTTAAAACTTTATAAATAAAAACTTATCATAACCATTCAAAAGATATAAATAACAATAAATAATATATATGATTGCCGTGTTGTTTGAATGATATTTTTTTTTTAACAGAAAATTGTTCATTATATTATATATAGTTGTTTTTATCACTGAAAATACATCTGGAAGGCCAAGCAATGCTAGTTCAAAGTATCAGTCTAAAGACTTGGAAGGCCAAGCAATGCTAGTTCAAAGTATCAGTCTAAAGACTTGGAGGTATCAGGTTCAAAAGAAACCAAACCCGTAGTAGTTAATCATCCTTGATGAGGACCTCAAAGTGTTACCCAACACCATAGGACCTCAAAGTATTACCCAACACTGCAACCCCTATTACCCAACACCATACCCAACACCATAGGACCTCAAAGTATTACCCAACACCGCAACCCCTATTACCCAACACCACAACCCCTAAAAGAGGACCTCAAAGCTTTGAGCCAAAACCTCTACTAAAATGAGGAAGATAAAAGACAACCACTCCCACTGCCACTGGCGCAAAGATCCACCACTACCAGAGGCAAGAGAAAACTCCACACACAAACTCAGTCTAACAGAGCGGCAGCCGAATAAAAGGAATCCCGAAACAAGCCCCAGAACGAAGAGCCCAAAAACCAGATCCCAGAGACGTGATAGAGGAAGAGCCACCGGGAATCCGAGCCACAACACCGAGGGATCAAATGCTCCCAAACGACAACAATTCGCACCAGCTTAACGCCCGAGCTGCAGAAGGCGGCGGCTAGGGTTTCCCTGAGCCCCACACCAACGCACCAGTCCTAAACGAAAAAACGCAGAACAGTAGCAACGAACCGGCGATGCCAGCGAACTCGGCACCCTCCATCTGCATCAACTACAAGCTGCGACTGTGGCTGTAGCAGGCTGCGGCTAGGGTAAACCCTAGCCGCACCCTCCCGCATCTCCTGCTTCCACTTTAACTTATATCCGTATACTTGCAACCCTTGTATCCAACAGATATAAACAATAATATATCTGATTGCCGTGTTGTTTGAATGATACTTATGATCGGTTTACACAGTATAGTGTCATTGCTAGTTATGTAAGAACTTCATGGCAGCGCCCATTGAAGTTTTTACTACCTTATGAGATGGCTTTTACTACTTTCAGTAAACAAAGATGGTTTTTACTACCTTAGCATTTTATAAACAAAGAATTTTATAAAATGAAAACCCCTTAGCATCCAGGGGATATAAACAATAATCCATCCGATTGCTTAGAGAGAATTGGGATAATAAAAGAATTGGATATAAACAATAATCTATCCGATTGCTTAGAGAGAATTGAGATAAGAGGAAAATTGGGATAAGAAATCTGTTTGTAGGTGATGCCTATGAATGATGTCAAAAAATAGTTAACTCCACCTTAACGCCATATCTATCTATTGTGTTTGTGTTAATGTTAAGGTTACACCTAGGTTTTATTTGATCCTTTGGGTTTTATTTAATCCTTCTATCAAGTGCTTGATACACTTGGTTTTATTTAATCCCTTTAAGTGCTTTAATACACTTGGTTTTATTTGATCCTGACTTGGGTTTCATTTAATTCTTCTATCTTTTAAATGCTTGGTTTTATTTGATCCTGACTTTTATTTAATTCTTCTATGTTTTAAATGCTTGGTTTTATTTGATCCTGACTTGGGTTTTATTTAATTCTTCTGTCTTTTAAATGCTTGATACATTTGGGTTTGACTTGGGTTTTATTTAATTCTTCTCTCTTTTAAATGCTTGATACATTTGGGTTTTATTTGATCCATGTACCTTGTATCCGCTACTTATTAATGGCGTTAGCTAAACATTTTATATTTTGGGTTTTATATTTTGGGTTTTTTGACAGTACTTATTAATGGCGTTAGCTAAACATTTTATCTTTTGAGTTTTTTTTACAGGAATTGATTGGAATCCGACGATGTAAATTTGGATAAAATCTCTATTTTCCGTTGCTTAAATTGCCTTTCTGAAAGTATAAATGAATTCAGGGTGCAAGTATAAATAGATTCAGGGTGCTGAAAACCCCCTAAAACACTCGAATTATACAAACCTGGCCACTCAAATCTGCATCTGCAGATCCAATCATTCATCACTGGATTTCAGGCAAAATCAAACCGAAAAAATTACCAAAAAACCAAACCTCAAGGGATAGACCATTTAGAATACTGCCTTAGAACATTTAGAATACTGCCTTATTGATAGTCTACCTTGTAGCCGCCTCTTATTAAGAGTTATTTGATCCCTGTACCTTGTAGCCACCACTTATTAATAGTTATTTGATCCCTGTACCTTGTAGCCACTTATTAATAGATCCAAGGTTAACTAATTATTAAAATATCCGAGATTAAAATAGATCTATGCTAAAAGGATCTATGTTAATTTTTTCAACTCTTAACTGTCATGAAGAAACTGGGATAGACAAATATCATTGAATATTTTAGCTTTGAGGATTGAAAAACGTGCAAGTTTACATATTTGCACAGTAAATCTATACACATTTTGGGACTAGAATTAATCAAATGCACAGATATTTCGATGAAAAACACACCCTACTCCACAAGCTGACAGGCAAAAGAAGTGATGCAATGCAGAATTTGTAGAATATTTTAACAAATCAAGCAACGAATGAAAGGCCTTAATCAGAAGGGCCAATCTAAAATATGTTAATGGATAATGGATGTCACGTTGCTGTTGGGTTCTATAATTTGTAACATTGTGTAAAGGCCAGCAATCTTCAGTGTTCTTTTCATAACTATCTTTTATAACAGATTGAATTCCAAGCCTGCAATGACGAGATATTCCAGTCCAGAAGAAGGTTCGTGGAGCAATTCCTGATAAAGGAAACCAACCCATATAAATTATATCCATATATGAAAGATTGAAGCAGAGGAATTGCAAAAATGTATAACTCCATTAGGCCATAACTTTGCATTAATTTACAGCAGCCACCAATCAGTGGAGATAAAAGCTAAATTGTCTTCAAGAGACTGACAACACCAGTTCTTTCCCGTTCCGTATTTGCTAGGAGGGACACATCTGTCATATTGTTCTTGCTGAAACAAACTGGTTGCAATCATTTAAGCTTAAACTCAACCAGACATCATGCCAAGGCCTGATTAACCATCAGACCTACTTGTATATAGAACTTGAAATTCACGAATGTCAGTTAAGGAAAAATGCATACAGCAAAAACGCCATCGTCCCCTCTAGAGGAACCAATTACAAAGGAAAGCCTAGTGTCAGCCTCTTTCAGTTTGCGGTAAAATGATCACATGGCCTTATGGTTGCAATATGCCAACACCAGAGAAAACATTTCCAAGTTAAAGGCAGGTTTTCGATTTGCTGTCCCATCAGCCAACCTGCAAAGTCAAAAAGAGCAAAACAATACAGAGGAAACTTCAAGGGTGCACCACAAGATTCGGGCTTCCAGAAAGTTTTCTAGAGTGATTGTGATCTCCTTCGTAAGTCACAATCAGCATAGAGGGGTCTTCCAAGCAGCGTTCCACATGTTTCCTGGCAGGACAACCTCTCACACTGCTACATTTATAATAGCCCCTGCGAGAAAGAGCAAATGCATTAAGTCAAGAGCTCTCAAAACCCTATGCAAAAACAGCCGAAACTTACACAGCAGCTATAAGGTCAATGTGAACAAAAGAAACCATAAACGGATCAAAACTTGCACTAATTATAATTTTAACAGAGAACGATGAACAATAAAATATTTATAGACCAGTAGCAATAATATAACTTGCCCATGGCCCGTGGTTAAGAGGGTTAAGCAACAAAATATACACTATGCAAGAAAAGCCACACAAATGCCAAATCTTCATATGTGCATCTTGCAGAATCTACCCCTGGCATCACAATCAGGAGGGTGGATAGAGAGTTTATTGCTCAGGAACCTACAGTTGGCAGTTATAATCAACAATGAAGAAATTCTCATCTTGCTTGCAATGCTTTATGTTTATTGCCAATCTCTCATAGTGTGCACTACAGCAACTTCGTAAGTCCATGAGTATTTTTAAGAAATGAAAGTCTGTTTTGCATAAACAAAATCTGAAATATGAAGAAGCAAAAAAAAGAAAGCATCCTTCAGCACAGCTGTAGTAACAATTACTAGGATAAATTCAACAGAAAATATATTTTTAGTGGAGTGGAACAAAAAAAATGTTTCAGTTTAACATTGATAAACAAGTTTCCTACAATTCTACTAAGAAAGTAACTCTAAGATAAAATTGTCTGAGATGAAAAGTAGATAAAAGGTGATTATGACCATAGGCCATTAGTGTGCATGAATAAATAGCAAAGAAGACTTGAAAGTTGATATGAGAGGAGGGTGGAATTAGTGAAATCCACAAGTTGAAACCTGTATTAAATCAACATTTTAAAAAGAGAGGTCATGATGGTTCACTGTCCACTTTTACCTTGATCGAAGCATCCGATTATTTTTTCCTTGAAAGTAATGCTTTGACAAGCTAGATTGGAAAAATTACAAGCAGCCCCACTTGCACGGGGCGAATTCGCCCATGAGAGACAAACCACATTGCAGCGGCCTGCTTCCACGGGCAAGCCAAGCCGGCCCACGGAGGGCAACGATTAAGCACATAAGCCATCAGGGGGATTGGAACCCTGGTGGGTGCCTGAGAACCCACCTCCCTTACAATTGAACCACAACCCCATTGCACAACCAAAATATTTATGCATGTCACACATCCACACACCACTCATTGCAGGTGTCCACTAAACAAAGAAATTTGAATCAAACTGCATAATATACTCAGAAAGCAATAAACAACTAAGGGATAGCATTCAGCCTATAGCATTAATCGACTAAAACATCCAATCTTCTACTCATTTACAGAATTTCAATTTGTTTTCCAAGTACAAAATAATATACTGTCAATACCTGGGATGAGGGGAACCCTTGATGGGTTTTTGCCCGTACTTCCTCCATGAGTAATCATCTGGAGGAATATCAGCCAGCTTGCTACTAATGGCCGGTACTCTAATAGATCTTTTCACTCTTAGTTTCCTGTAAATTTCGAATATTTCATTCAATAACATGTTAGTTCTTGTTGAACTGAATTGTGAACACACAAAAACGATTATTGCTTGATAATATCAGCCCTTCCCCCCACAAGACAATTAACCAATAGGAAACCCAATAATCTGAATTCTTGCCAATCTGGTGAAAGCAATTCCTTCTATAACTTGGAATTTGGGCCCAAAAAAGTGGAAAACGGTATACGCACGAAGAATGTGAAACAGCACAGAGACATTGAAAACATGGAATCGAGATTGACCTTCGTTTTGAGCAATGACACCTTCCAGTGCTCCTGCATTTACCACCTGCTTCATCGCCTTTTCCAGAACATTTTCGCTTCGAAGACGAGACCGTGGCCCCTTCCTGAACGGGATTCATGAGCTGATGATAGGTTAACAATGGCGGCTTGTCATTTGCCACACTGCCATCTATACTCAAGGACGACATGAATGATTTTGTTGATGAAAGCGTGGGTGTGCAGCTGATGGAGTTCTCAAATTTCATGAAGGAATTGTTTCTCAACATGAGCTCTGCTTGCAAGCTGAGCTGCTGCTGCTGCTGATGTTGTAATTGAGAGTAGTGCAACTTCTGCTGCTGTTGCTGCTGCTGTTGTTGGTATAGCTGTTGTTGGCGATGATGATGAGCACTCATACCAAAAACTGCTGGTGTTGAGTTCTGACTAGGCATAAATTGTCTGATTGGTGCTGGCGATTGGCTCAGTTCTGGGGGATAAACCAATCCAGGAGAGACATGTTGACTGAAACAATAGCTTGGAGTTTCCATGCATGCTTTTGTGTAGGCAGGGGATTGGCGAAGACCCCTTCTGAACCTTGCATGACCTGTCCTTGCTCCCAGCAAGGATACCACCTTCTGAAACTTTGATATGGCTTCCTTAGTAGTCATATCCAAATCACTCAGAGTATTAATCTCATGCCTCTGATCTTGATGCTGCTGCTGTTGCTGTGATAAAATTGCCAATACTCTATAGCTGCTTTCTAACCCAGCTCTATTAGCCTCCTCAACATTATTAACCTCCCTCATGGCTGCTGCTGCTGCTGCTTCAGCCTCAATCTTCCCTGATAGTCTGAAACAGATAGATACTGCTCTGTAAAACAAAAACCCAATACCCCATTCACAAACCCATCTGCAAAGCCCAAGTCAATGGCACAGAAACACAATCAGCTAAAAACAAAAGCCAACCCAGCCAGCACAACTAGATATGTCCAAAGCAAGTTCATGCATATTACATTGACGCCCACAAACAAACAAGCCATTAAAAAAACAAAAATCCCAACCAAATCCTACCAAAACCATTAAATAAAAGTCAATCCACCTCCACCCAACTATCCATACAGTCACCCACACCCACAAAACAAACAAACACACCTCTGGCACTAAAAGTCAACCTACAATCCTCGCCATCTCATCGCTACTCACAGGCATCATCAGGATCCATGAAACCAACCCAAAAAACAAAAACAAAAAAGTTACGAACCTCCTTGTGCAGTTGCACCGCCCTTAACGACTCGAACCCGAGACCTGAGCCCTTGCTGCCATAAACAATGGCAGTCTATCGTGATAAGAAGCGGGGCTTCAGAATACAAGGAAGCAAGCAAGTCTAAAAAACCGCCACCACCACCACCATCACCACAAGAATCGGACCACCCACTTGCATAAAAAAACCGTTGACGCACAACACTCATTAATTAATACCTCATCATCAACATCATCATCCAACGTTCAAAACTTCTCTGCTTCATCGTCATCACAACTTACAACAAATTCCGAGAAGTCGCAGAAAACCACCATACCACAATAACTACCATGTTGCCCGTTCTCCGCCTACAGGCCAGGAAATCGCTCACAAACTAAAACCCACCTGCAGAAACGCCCGCTGCACCGTTCCCAATGACACCATCTTCATTCATGGCTTCGTTTCCCTGCCTCGTGGCCGGCCACCTCTCGGTTCTCAGCCCTGTTTTGCAGAGCGGGGGAAAGAGAGGTCTCCCATGATAGAGTGGCTAGGTAGGTACCTAGAGATAAATGAATAATAATGAAATGACCGCATTTGAGAATCGTCATCATTGCCCATCAAATATTTTTAATAAAATGTGTGCTTTTTGCGAGTTGGAGGGGCATCCGATGAGGTCTGACCAACGGAGTAGTGCTAAGCGGGGCGCACGTACGGTCCGGGTCATTCTCGGCCGTGACACGTGCCGGCCCATTCGTGACAGCGGGTCAGGGGAGTTGACCGGAGGCGCCGTCTGTAACGCACTAGTAGTGCGTCTCGCCTTCTGCAGGCAGTCCCACCCGCCGGGGCCCGCCCGCCCGTCAGATCTCCAAGTGGCCTACTGACGCCCGGGGCCCACATCCCTCCTCCACTTCGTTGACTCTAACTCCACATTTTACACGCTCCACCCCCGGTTCGCTTCTGCCCGTTGTGCTCTGTTCGGTAGGTAACTTCTCTTTTCCCGTTACTTTTGTTGGGATGATGAGTCAGCAGCATTATATGTGGGCCTCTGGGTCATATGGCATTTAACCAATAAGCTTTCATCAAAAACATGGGATGTGTCGTAGTAGTAAGATTTGTAATTATTATGAACATTCATTTCACTTCACTTTTTCAATATTATTGTTGAAACTATGCTAGAT
>JASDQU010107948.1:60261-80788 GCA_032191745.1 Picea mariana | reverse complement strand
TTTATGTTTTCTTCCCCAAAAAGTTGAAATCAAGTTATAAATTAGATATGCGCATAACTGTAACCATAAATAACTTACAAGAATTACATGTCTCCTTTAATTAGATCATAATTAAGAGAAATGCCAACATAGATTGTGGAAAGGGGGATACTATCATTTTCGTATACGAATATGAATAACATATTTTTTATCTTTAATATTAATTTGGGTGTGAATGAACAACTTACCTCTTGAATATTTAAATTCCAATTCACTTATGGCCATTGGAAAAACTCTAAGACTTTTGGGTAAGTTTGTTTCCTTAACACCCAATAGGGTAAATTTACCGACTTTTATCATAGCTCAAGATCTGCATTGAAGCTAATTCAAGAATGGTCTTCCTAAATATCTCTCAATATATGGTAATGGTTGGAATTGGACCCAATTGTTACATTATGAATACATTTGTTTCCTACATAATTTGTTTTGAGCATGACCATCTAATTGCTTCTTATCCTGAGGCTAAAGACACTTTTCAAGAAAAGAAGCGAAAAAGTTTAATCTTGTCATTAAGTATAATAAATTTTTAATTAAACTAATCTTGGACATCCTAACCCTAATAAATACTCTAGTTCTACAAATTTGTGTGGCTCCTTACAATATTGATAAAAGTAAAACATATAACATTGTCGAAAGCAAATTCTCCTAGTTGTTAATCTCCCTGTGTGGAAATCAATTGGAGAGATGTTGGATAAGGAAATTGAAGGGAAATAGTCTCTTCTAATAATATGTAAGCTCAATTTAGAAAGTATTTCCCCTCAATAAATATTGAAGAGTCACCCAACCTATAATTTTGTTAATCTTTTCCTAAAACTAGTCTAAAGACATTTCATTACCATATTTTATAGCAAGAGGGTTCACTCACAATTTATTGTAAATTGTTTTTAGACCTGTTTCCTCGGGGGTGACCCATTGTTGAGCGTGATGAGCAGTGTTGTCTAAGGTTGGGAGGTTCGTAGTTGGTGTTTTTTACTCCAGTTAAAAGATAAGTATCATCCAATGCTTAATTATGTATGTTATGCATGTTTTTGTTACTTGAAATGTTATCATGTGTTCTGTTGCATGTGGACTTACTCTCAATTCCATTTGGATATGTATGGTAGCAGTAAATCTGTGTTAATTGTTGTAAATTTATTAAAATGCATGTTATGTATATGTGTATGTTCCATGTAGTAGTATTTTTTGGCCTGTTGGTGGCTGGGGACGTTAAACTTGGGTCCTTCTTTAAGGACCTCAGACAGGGTTGTTTCCTCTTAGTTGATGAGTGGTCAGTTTTTCCTGTCAACAAATGGCTCTAGGAGGGATAGACTTAAAAGTTGGCCTCATGGAGTCTTTATTTTTAAATGCATTTAACTACTCATGGCTCCTCTCCCAATTTATGTTTTGGAGAATGCTTTTAGTTCATGTTAGTCTACTTGAAGTTTTCCCCGAGAGAAAGTCAAATCCTTGTCAAAACTAAGATTTGATGGTGAGGGTACAGTTTCTGCTTTTACACATCTTCGTCAATTTATTTTAAAATGTGGATCTTTTGGAGTATTTACTGACAATGAATTATCCAGGTTATTTACTCTTACTTTCCAAGGAATAATTGAAAGAGGGTTCAAAGTGTTGCCAACAAAATATATTCACTCATGGAACCAATTCATGGAATTATTTCTTATTGCTCATCAAAATTACAATTATGATAAATTGTGCCTAGAAATGAATAATATTTCAATGCATGAAAATTAGTCCATTGAATAATTTTCTTCTAGATTTATGTTGCTTTGTTGTAGATTTCATCCTAAAGATTTACCCTCTGAGAAAGATCTTCTAGAATGGTTTTCCTTCCTTGTTTTTTCAAATTATAAACATAATAAAACAACAGATTAAGAACATAATATAGATATTTGTCAAGGTGTGCAAGACGTTGATTCTATGGTTAATATTGGTCCTATTTTAAATTATTTTAAGCCAATCATTGAAACTGAAACTTATCCACAACCACACATATTAGGAGTTTTTATTTCACATTTTCAGCAATCAGAAAATAATTCAGATCGGAATTCTCAATATCAAAATATTCCTGAAATCCCTCTTGATGTTGGTTGTGAAGAGAATTCATTAGAAATAAATTTGATAGAGGAAAAAGATTCAATTAGTAGACATGTCAATAATGATTCTTCATCAAAGGATAATCTTGAACTAGTTTCTACATGTGTAAACAAAGATTTACTTACTAACCAGAGTTCATATAATAATTTCTTGAAAGATTTACCCTTATATGATGATAAAAAATTTATATACTCTAGTAATCGTTATTTTATGTATCTTGATTTGTTTACTAATCTTAATGCATATGATAATGTTTCATTAGATTTTCATGCTCAACGGAGTCAAACTCCCATTTCAACTAGTTTCGACTTCATTGAAAAGGAAACTTTTGTAAATCAATGTAATAAGATTCTTAAGGTTTCCTTCAACTCGGTTCAGAATGTTGAAATGGAAAATAGTCTACATGTTAATATTAGTCATGAATCTCTTGCATATCCTTTTGTTAATGAGAATGAATTTGATCTTTGTCATGATTTGCAAGAGAGGGAAGTTCTTTATGATAAGTATTTTGATACTAATGAGACACCTTACATAGAACTTCCTAAGCAGACATCTAAAATTTCATGTTCTTTCGATAATCGTATTGCACCTCAGGATTCATTACAAGTATTCAACGATGTTCATTTCAGTATTCCAGTGGATACTTGTTATGATCAAATCTTTGTTGATCCTTCCTGTTCTTTTCTTGATAAAGTTTTTTATCTTGTAAATACTTCTTATCCTCTTTCAAGTGGTTTTTTGTATCCTTCTTGCAAAGAAATTCACGAATAATTGGAGAAGTTTTAGGAGAATCAGGAACTTTGGGCTTGGTCGATGGTTATGTCAGGTCTCGAAATTCTTGATAAATCCTCTAAACTCATTTACATTGTTCCATGCTTTTCTTCTGATTTCTTTTATTATTTGTATCATGATAGAATAGAGTCTTTATTAGAAGAGTACTTTACTGGGAAGTTTCATGTAAATAAGAGTCTTCTTCTTTTGTATGTTCTTGATATAGATGCACATATCTTTAGTTTTTCATGTTTTTTGACATTGCGAGCGATTATGTTTCTAATTTTTTATGTACATATACTTGAAGGCCTTGAGCATTTGGAATGGTTACATTGGAAATTCCATTTCACTTAGTCCATGTAGATTAGAGTAGAGTAGAGTAGGATAGGGTTAGAAGTAGTTTTGATTTTCTGTGCGTTATTTATTTATGGAATAAGAAAGTGATGAGATATCGAGACAATTCCACTTTAAGTTATTGTTACAACAAATTTTTCCTCACCCCATGCAACTTTCTTGGATGGAATTTCCATTTCCCTATGTAGACTTGAAGTCCCCTTTTGTAGAGCCAAAAACTACATTTTTCCACATATACATGCCCTATCAGTTAGAAAAAAAGCGTATACACAGGTTGCTCCACTATAGTCTGCATACATTGAGTTTGGTGCTCAAAATTAAAAATTATGTTGGGTTTCCATGCCATGTCATGATATCCATGATCCTTGACCTTCCAGATACTGGAAATGATCTGAATCGATCCTTCAGTTCCATTTGAAGTCTATAAATTAAGCCATACCCAAGCCTTAAAAAGAGATTCAACTTTGAGAGCAAAGACACTTTGGAGAAATTTCACTTCATATTGTGTCTGCATCCCTTTATCCATGAAATTATGAACTCCTTGTTCAGCCCCCAAGTGCTTCCCTCTTTGTGATAGAGAACCTCATTGACTCCTTTATATGAGCTTTCCTTTGGTGGAGGATTAAAGTGGTGGAGGCCCAGTTGGAGGGACTTAGTTTCTCAGTTTCAATATGTCTCGTTACAAAAGTTTGTCACCTATATACTTATGTTGATTATTTTAATAGAAATACTCTTTTCTCATCCAATTGATATCTTGCAAATATTCGAATTATTATTCCATGGGTGTATTTGTCATGTATGTTAATGGATTATGTTAATATATATGCTAACATTATATATTGTCACCATATGCTTGTGTATCTTGGTTGTTGAGGACAAGTTGTAGGTATAAAGCTTTGAGTTGTGTGCTCAACAATGGTCTTCATCAAACATCAGAAGAGGTAGGCTCTTGGCCTTGTCTTGTTAGAATTTCATTTATATAGCATATTTGGGATTACATTTGATGTCTGCATGTCATTTCGTCTATTTTGGTTTACCCCATGCCATAGAGATATTTTCCTCATAAAAAAATTGGATATTATACTGGGTATAATAAGGGGAAGAATGATCATGCTTAAAGCCCAGTTTTGATGCTAACTCTTTCATCATTTCATTCTGAAAGTGAATGCCATGATCAGTGACAATCTCTCTTGGGATTATGAACTATGCTATAATTTGGTTGAATACGAAGAATGTTGCAGTCTTACCATCAGATTTAATGGTAGGCATGGCCTCTGCCCATTTAGTGAAGTAATCAATGACCACAATGATATGTTGATGCCCCTTAGCTGAAGCTAGGTTACAATACATAAAATCTACCCCCCACTTGGTGAAGGGACCGATGGTGATGACTCGGTGAACAGGGGTTGGGTGAGAGGGAATTTTATGAGTGAACACCTGGCAAGGGTGACACTTCTTGACCGCTTCAACACAATATTTAAAAATTGATGGCCAAACATCACCGGCTCGCAATATTTTTTGGGGTATCGCAAACCTAGATAAATGACCACCACAAGCCCCACTGTGATAGTCATTGATAATAGACTCAACTTCCTCATGATTCAAGCAACGACGTAAAATTTTATTTACTCCTCGACGATACAAAGTGTCACTGATGATAAGATATATTTTAGCCCGATGACGTATATGTCATCGATCATATATCCAAAAATGATGGGATACCTTCAAGGTTTGAAGATAAATTAGAATGTCTCCATACCAGGGGTCTGAAGATAAGATAAGGAAGATATGTTCATCTGTGAATGAATCGTCATGAAAAATTTCGTCATCTATTCGAGGGAAGTTTGATATCAACTCGGAAAAAACTAGTGATTTCTTAGACTTTGCTGAAGCGAAATCAAGATCAAATTCTTGCAAAATAACAATCTACTTATTGTATTTCCCCCCATGATACACCTGGTGAGGACGTATTGAAATGGATTTATATATGCAACTACAATAGTTTTGTAAATTAATAAATAATGTTGTAATATTTGAACTGCATGTATGATGGCCAAGGCTAGTTTCTCTACATGAGAGTATTTAATTTAAGGACTGACTAGTTTTCGAATGAGATAGTAGACAATGTGCTCATGGAGCTCATCATCCTCCTCAACCAAAACTATACCAAGCGTCCCATCAGACGTGACAATGTAAAGAAAATAGTCTCTATTGTAGTCTAGAGGCTTCAGTAGAGGTGTCAATACCAAAGCTTTCTTAAGAGCATCAAAGGATTCATGGGCTCTCTCATTCCATATAAATGGAGTATCCTTCTTCAAAATATGCTTGAAACCCTTAATTAAATTGGCATAGTTCACTATGAACTGAAAAAATAAATTATCCTTCCCCTATAAACCTTGAAGTTGTTGAATGTTGTGCGGGGGAGGAAATCGAAGTATTTCCTGAACATTCATTGGATCTACCATGATAGAATGCTCAGATACTAAGAATCATAAAATACAGCCAGACCTAACACAAAAGATGCACTTGTGAGGGTTCAATTGAATGTGATAGTAATGACATATCTCAAATACTAATCGAAGATGAGTGGAGTGATCTACTCCCTTGCAAGAGTGAGAAGCAATATCATCTAGGTAAGCTTCGACAATATGCTTGAGATTGTGAAAATCAAAGGTCATTGAATTTTGGAAGGTTTCTCCAACGTTTTTAAGGTTGAAAGGAATTTTCTGATATGAAAAATTACCCCAAGGAAAAATAAACATTGTGTTATGTTGATCCTTAGGTTTGATTTGAATTTGATTATACCCTGAAAATATGTCCATAAAAGAAAACATTTTTCTTCTTGGACACTCATCAAGAATCTGGTCAATGAAAGGAATCAGGAAGTTATCTTTAGGACAAGCCTTGTTCAGGTCTCAAAAATCCATACATATGTGTATGGTTCCTTGTTTTTTGTTCTTGGGAATGGAGTTGGACACCCATTCAGTCAAGGGAACCGGGTAGATGAAACCAACATTAAGTATCTTCTCTACCTCTACCTTAATAGCAGGGGCCTTCATAGGATTAACATATCTAAGACATTTTCGAATAGGTATAGCATATGGATAGGTATTTATCTCATGTTTGAAAATTATGGGGTCAATCCCTGGCATCTCTTCGTATGAAGAAGTGAATACATCATGAAATTCTTTAAAGAGAACGATGTAGATCGAAATTTCTACAAGCGAACAATCTGCACCAATATATACGTTCTCAAGTTTTCCAGGAACTTGAGATGTCGATCATGATGGTAGGAGAAATATTTTCCATTTTTGATTTGGCATAAATACCATGTGTATCTAATGGAACCACAACGTGACCGACTATATCACTCAAGGTAGATCTAAATTCATCCTGTTCAATCCTAACAAGCTATGGGAGAAAATATGAGAGATGATGCATATTGTTCCAAGGCCTATAAGGACAATATATGGCCTCTAATATGGCTTCATATGAGGGTAAAGTATCATCGATGAAATCATGCGAACAATAATATTGGATGACCCATATGGGCTCTAGAACAGGATCCTCCTCGTCCATTTGCAAGGATAAAGGATCTGGGTCACCAATAGCGTGAAGAATAGAATGATACGTAACTTATGTCACTAACAGTGGCATTTTCAGCCCAATGTGTGACTGAACTTTGTACGACATAGTCGGGGAAGGTAGGGTTCAAGGGTCATTGAAATATGAAGTACATAAAATAATGGACCTCATTGATGATGAAGAATCACTAGAAATGGCATGAATGTGATGAATTGGTGCCACAAAATCAAAGCTACTCATGAGAGAGGAATCATTCTGATACCAACATCCTCATTTTCCTATTGATAATTGTTGATCATAGCGAATGAAGGTCTAATTGATGCATTAGGACTAGCATGCGCAAAGGACAATTGATCAATCGTCACTATTTTCCCTTCGTGAGGAAAACATATAGTGTGGAAAATAGACGACACTACTGTTGTCATGGAATAAGTCCAATTTCTCCCTAGTAGTAAATTATAGTCAAGGGGCACATCAACCAACTCAAAATCAACCTCCATTGTCTTTCCACCTAACTTGACTGAAAAAGAGGGAAGAATTCCTTGGGGCCAAAAAGAATGCCCATAAAATGTTGTCAACATAGTCATAGATTGGGATAGAGTCGGAGAGCCAATGGCTTTCCAATAGGTTAGGGAAATTACGCACGTCACATCACCCTCATCAATTACAATGTGTGTGATGGTAATTTTCATGTACTCCACATGGATTTGAAAGGCCATGTGGTAAGGTAAGTGAGGCTTAACATCCGTGAAGTAAAAATTAATAACCTTCAAGCCACATGGGTCTAGAGCTCCTAAAGCATATAAGAAGGCGTTCCTTTGTGAAGGAAACATCTAGAGCACCTCCAAAGCCAACATTACACAAGGGGCTTGACCCAGACCTTCGACAATCAAATAGTTCTGGTCAACTCTGGCATTAGGATTGTGGGAAGAGTGTCTTAGTACTCCTTTCGGAATACGAGGTAGAGGTTCCAACTTTTTGATCTGCAAGGGTGTTTCTAAAGGAGGAGGAGACTCTGGACCTACAACAGTCTGTGAAGAAATATAATCATGAGATAAAGTTCCTACCTCAATCTGAGACTTGACCATATTGACACATATATGGCCACCTTCATGTGATGAGGGGTTTTGACTCCCACTCAATGCATTTTCGATGTTGGAGGTCCCCGAGGCCATGTGATGATTATGGGGAAATGAATTTGTCAACATTGTGAACGGTTGTGATAAGATCCTAGAGGATTCCTCGATTTTGGGACATAGGTGGGTAAGGTGATCTTATTTACAAACTTTAAAAGGAAACTTCAACTTCTGTTTTTCTTTCTATCCATCACCAACATTGATATTCGATCTATCATTGTTAGTGTTTTCCTTGGATTTGTTATTACTTTTCCCACCCTTACGATTATTAGCTCGTCCTTTCCTTATATTCCTTTCTTATTGTTGGTTACCATTTGGTTTAGTCGACGACTATACAAAATGCACATCTGTTGACTGAGTGGGAGTGGAGGATGAAACTGAAGCTTGTCCTACTATAGGCTAGCTTAGAGATAAATATTTCAATTGGTTCATCACCAAATTTTTAGACTTAGCATTTGTGAAGCCTATGATGCCATCAACATGAGGCCCAGGATCTTGTCTAGGGTCATAGCTCGACCGCGACGCGTCAGGAAGAATTTCATATAACATCCTACATTGAGCTTTTATGAGGTCCAATTCCTGGGCTTTGAAAATAGATTCTTCTTGAGATGTTACTCTGGATGTAGAGACATCCTTCGAAATATAGGGAAATAAAGACTTAAGGAACCACTCCAATAGAAACTATGGAGAAATGTAGGCTTTGATCAACCTCTTCCATCTACACAACTCTTGGATATGGTTTGAGATATAAGTGGCTTTATCTTGTTAGAGGGATCATAAAAGTCCTATGCCGACATCATAACGAATCGACAAATGGAAGTGGTTGAAAAATACCAAAACCATTTGATTAAAGTTTCTATATGTTCCCCCCGGTACCTCAATGTACCATTTTTCGGTGACCCCCATGAGAGTGCATTGAAAAATCCTCAAACAAATAGAATCACCATTCATGGAGTTAGATGAGCACTAAATATGAAAAGTAGTGACATTATCACCTAGATCCTCACAAGTCTTTGCCTTGAATTTTGGAATGTACGAAGGGAGCTTGGTGGGGACGAGGGGATATAACAAATCATGACACACAGGGTCATTCATTAATTTTGAAAAATATGGAAAATTAAGCATGGCCAGAAAAGGGAGCCAGGGTTGTAGTGTCTAAGCCCATGCTCTTGAGAAATATTGGGATGGAGGGATTACAGGACATCGAGGGTTCTCATATATGTCATGGTCTTGTCTGTTAGGATAATATCCTCCTCCAAACGGATTCATAAAAGGTTGTATGGGAACCATACCCACAGAAACGACATAATGAGGGTTATATATGTTGCCCCCAGCTGAAGCGACTCCGAGCTGGGGGTTTCCCATAGTGTGAAACTTACTCCCTCCATATGGAACTCTAGAATATAGAGGGGGATTCACCATAATAAATGTGTTTTTTAGAATCGGCATGGAGGAAGAGGAGATAAAGGACAAAACATAGGAAGTAACTTGTCTACCTTGTTGATCACTCCATCTAGGAGCATTGAGACTAGGATTAGACCTTGAAGAAAAGGGAGGCCAACCTCCAACTGTAGGATTCATTTTAGGAATATGGCCTCCACCAAACGAGAGAGGAGAATATAGAGGAGCCATGCCCCCATGTCCAAAACTAGGATTTGCATTAGCCGCTGGAATGGAGGATGAGAGTTGCGATGTCATGTTGGGAATACAAAAAGAAAATGGATTAGAGACTGAAGGTATTAACTGAGAATTGTAACCTGGCATACAAAAAAGAGATTTGAAATGGTTCATTCCTATGGGTTGAGTAGAACACACAGGTTGGGTATTAGTAGAGGCGGGGATCTTTGGCACCCCAACCGTCGAGTCTGAAGGATTCAAAGGAAACCCATTAATAACATAAGATATAGGAGTCGAGGGACTCCCTACAACATTCAGTTTTGACTCAGTATTCATAAATGGATGATCATAAGTCTGGGAGATGGAGATATATGTATCACATTTATTAATTTTACACCTTTTAGAAAGAAACTTCGATAAAGACTCAATATGTTTTGGTAACTTCAAAAAATGATGAGACTTGCGAGGAGGCTGGTCTTTATCCATGATGACTCAAGACTCGAGATATAAAACCAAATCCTAGGGACAAATAATAATCATTGAGTACACAAAAATAAAGAAAAAAGGCCAATACACACAAACAAGATATATTGGCTAAAAAGGCCCCCCCTCACTAGAGTAGGTATGTCTCACCCAAGAGGAGACTGAGACTCCCTTCAAAAGATTGGAGGTATCAAAATTAGTTATAAGGGCCCTTATGGGCTTAACAGGGCAGTCGGTCAGATCCCCCTGGAGAGATAATCCTCCATTAAGGTTGTGTGTTGTCTGATCCTTATCTGACTCAATGTACCTGCAGAATAACCCCTACAAGTAATCTATGTGGCTACCTATGTCAAGAAACTATAGTCACCACAATATAACTAATGCACAAGAGAATAGTTGTAAGTATGATCCATCGTATGGGCAAGGTAAAAAAGCCCAAAATATTGAAATCATTTCCTCTCATGGAGGTAAAAGTATTAACAAGACCTCAAAATATGAATAGAACAACAAAAATATCTCTGACGCTAAGAAGGTATTAGAGGGCTATCTCTGCAACCAAATTTGCATGACCATGTGCTTAACTCCGGTGTGAGTGGAGCCTCCTAACATCACTAATTATAGAATGGGTTTCACCACTCCCTCGTCAGACAAATATATTTATTTTAATAGCCTTGGAGAATTTTACTCACAAAATTCTATTCCAAGGCCCTATGTCCTATACTTGTTTGTGTACCCTGAAAAATAAAAATGTTTCTAGTCAAATTTAATTAATTAGCATTAATTTTAATGGCTTATGCTTACTCAAGAAGTTCGATCATGAAATTGATGGTATTACGAATCAACATATAAAAGAAGAAAATATAAAAACATTTCTAAGCACTAGTCTTGAATTCCAAAGAAATGGTATGCTTCTAAATGAAACCTTTCCAATGTAATCTCTACAATTTCAATGAAATGAAGTCTCTCCACATGTGTCAAAAACAATGACAGTAATCACAAGCAAAAATTCCATAATGCAAAATGAGAAAATGTTTATTTATTTATTTTCAATATAAATAAAATAAAATGCAAGGACTGAATAGCAACTTCACATACAAACCCTACTACAAGAAAAAACAAACAAGCCAAGAAGGATACCAAGAAGAAAAAACTCATACCAATGTGCAAGGAAAACCAATGAAAAATATGATAAGAAAGAATACCGCCCAAAAATTCAACAATAAGAAGTTTTCCTATCATTCTGTAAGCACTTAATAGTCAGGACAAAGACCTAAGAAGACTCAACAACCAACCAAACTCACCCAGCAAACACCAAAATCAGCTAGCAAGACTAAAGAGCTTATGTACGTGATTTTTTGAGAAAAAATCATGTATGTACGCATCCTACAGGAGGACAGCTTGTGTATGTACGCGTCTATCAAGGGAAAAACCGTGTATATCTATTAAAACACTGCCAGGGAAATGGTTAATCCAAGAAACTCAGATGAAAAATAAAAATAGGTTGTCAAGCCTTCATGCGAGAAGGAAAATCAGGCTAACAGAGAGTAAATCAAGGATAAAAACACTCCAAAACCCCAAAAAGAAGATCATTCCCTAGTATGGTCACGTTTTTCAAGATCAGATATGTCAAGTAGGAGATCAATTTCCAACTTGAGGGAATGGATTTGTCATTGAATTGGAAGAATCGACTCCACGCCATGTACTAACTGAAAAGGAAAAAAACTGGTGGAATTATTTACCGAGGTTTGATATGGACTCCCAGTTAGTGATATGTCAGTTAAATGGCAGTTGTCATGTGCGAGACCCTACTCTACTCTGACGATTCCTACGAGTATGACTTTTGGAACGATACTTTGATTTTCTTACCTATATTCACATACCTATAAATTCTAATCATGTATTCGATGTGTATGCTAATTATATTTTAGATTGGAATTTTTCACATAACTAAGAAAAGAAAACACATTCATGCATGTACACATTGTAAAATAAATAAATAAAGCCGAAGACCATTTTTTTTTTATATTTCATCCTTTCAAAAACAACATGGTCTCATAGTACAAAATAGGGCTCACACCCTAAAAATACATATATGTCTGGTATATAATATGACCATGGAATCTACGCATGTGGCGTCGAATGTGTTATCTCCTAAAATAGAACTGTCAAGTTTTGTCAATTTTTGATATAGAGTACTTCAAAAATTTATTTCTAAGTTTTTGTAGGTTTGTTAGAGAGCCTATTGTTTGTAAATAAACTTGAAATAAACATCAGAATTGATTTTCTTTAGCAAAAGGGAGAGTTACAGGTTTCAGTGGTTTAGGCGAACCTGTGAAGAGTTCATTAACCACCGAAAGCCTTGGCTTTCAGTGGTTAAAAGGGAAAAATAAAGCCCGATTAACCACCGAAAACGTGTCAACGTGGAAACATCAGAGCCCATCTTTTCGCACGATCCATATGTCAATTTGCGCAATAATGAAATGATAACTGCCGAAAATCAAGTGAATCGGTGATGTAAGGTGGTATAATTACTTCTGATCAAGGTTTGATGCCCTGTAGTACTTGTAAACCTCCACTTATCAGTTCGAAGTTATATTCTTGCATACACAGAAATCTATGATTGATGGGTTCACTTAACTATTTGATGTTCACGTGGCTCTCATAATTTCAAGTTCCAAGACTATCACCGTAATCATTCCCCATTTAACTCATTACTTGAAATCCCTTTGATTGAGTTATCAAGCCCGAGTCTTCTGTGATCCTCATTTATATCATATATAGAATTGAGTTTTGGGTTATGCTCTGTTAATATTTTGTCTATCTCACAGAGGCCAAGTCATCCCTATTCCCATGCCCATTAATTCTCCACAGATCCGAGTTCCCTCATGAAATTTTTCTTGTTGTCTCCCCTAGCCCACATGTGTGTTAATTTTCAGGACACGCGCAATCAAACTCGGGAAAATGTAGAAGGTGGGACCATACCTGAGGACCGAATTGGATGGAACCTAGTATTTGGAGGCACATCCCGAAGTGGCTGACTTTTTCAAGCAGGTTGGATGTTTCTCTTACTATGAGAAACTGAAAAATTTCCATCAACAACTTTCAGAAACCTTTTCTCTGTCATACGATGGGAGAAGAGCCACCATTGGCAAGGAAGACTTTATAATGGACGAGGCATCAATTGCAGAGATCACCGGTCTACCTAGGATAGGTGAGTGTTGGTTCAAGACTACTATACCAGCAGATATAAAATTCAGATCCAATCTACAACCTCAACACAAAACTCTTATCTGGAAGAAAGATATACCTATGTCATTTCTGGAGACAAAGTGGCAGGCTTTGCTCAAGGCCATATTTTCCTATATTACCTGTGAAGGAAGGTATAACAGGGTAATGTTTTACCATTTCAACCTCCTTAACCACTTCACTGGAAGATCATCTATCAACCTACCTCACTATCTTCACAAGGCCCTCACCAAGATGGCTCAGGAAGTCAAAGTTAAACCTAGTAAGGTAGAGAGCAGTTTATCACATCAAGGTTTAATCACTTTGATAGTTAAATAATCTCTAAAGAAAAAAGAGGTTGACTGGAACTATTTCTTGTTTTGGAATGAGTTTCCCACTGATCTACAACAAGATAATAAAGGAAAGAAGCCTGTAGCAAAGAAATCTCTTACTCCTAAGAGCAGTAGGAGGAAGAGAATAGCAATCTCACCTCCAAAGGAGTAAACAGAGTCCTCTTCTATCAAGCATAAGAGGGCCAAAAGGAAATTGAATTTTGGAAAAGAGGGTGAACAAACTGAGGGTCTTGCTGAGGGAGATAATCCTCTGAACCTACCATACAGTGACTCTGAGCCAGAGCAGGATCTAGCAGAGAAACAAGGTGATGAACAGAATAGACCCTTGGCAGAAGCATCTGCTAGTAGACCAAGACCGACTAGGTCACAGAAGATAAACCAACTCCTTAAGAAGGTTTATGAGTTATAAGTCTCTAAGAAAAAAATCAAGAAGAAAAATGCAGAGTTAGTTGATAGGAATGTGGAATTGTATGATATCAGTCAGGATATCATGCATAAACATGATAAGACTCTGGACAGAAATAAATTGTTAATGAAGGAGAACACTAAGCTATACAGACAGCTCACACTCCCAAGACTTAACGCTGAAAGAGACTCAGAATTCAACTCCAAACACTTATGGTTGGAAACCCTAGCAGAATTGGCTACTTCTCTAGAGAAGGAAACATATCCTTTTACATAGTAAATCAAAGTTTCAAGCCCTGTACAAGGAGTAGCATCACCAAAGAAGCCTTGAACACTCATCGAAGCAACAAGGTATTTCAATTTTTGCAATTTTGAAATTTTGGTGAAAGAAGAGCTTTCAGTGGTTTAGGCGAATAGGACGACTATTCATTAACCACTGAAAGCAGAGATTTCGATGGTTAATACACCCAGAATTCCTCTATGTTAACCACCGAAACCTGTCACTGGCCAGAGAAGGAATATTTTTTCCCAGATCAAAGTTTTACCTAGGCAAATCTCTTGAAAACTCTTTCTAAAGATAGATATTGAATTATAGTATCAAATTCAAAGTATACATTTGATGCAAAGGAGGTTAGAAGAGGTGTTCAAGTTGATTTGGCACCTATTTTGGGGGCAATAAATCAAGGTTTTTTCTAAACTTGGAAAATTTGAATTTCATCTTCCTCAAGAGATATTAAGCAACCTTGGAAGGCTTATATTCACAACACAGAGGTTCTACTTGATCTGAAGACCATGAAATGAGGAGTTCACCTCATTTTGAGGATCACTTCCTCTCTTTTGTAAAGTTATTTTGACTTTCTATCTTTGGCAAATCTGATCCATTTTTATAGGATCTGAATATTTTATTGTAAAACTATAAAGCTAAATATATGAGATGAACAAGGGGTTCAATTTTGGATACATTTTACTATTGTAATAAACTCTTATTTTGATAATAGAATCACAGTCTTCTTTTTCCTTCAATATCAGATTTGTTCATGTACTTCATCATTCTATTATTTACTTCAATTTGTCTTAGCTTCTAAGGACTATCATCTCTTTATTAATCTCATAAACTTGAATTAAATAACTTCTTGCTATCTTGTATGACCCTGCACACTGTTGTATTTGGTTATCTAGATTAGTATTCTTCATCCCCATTTCAAACTTTTTTGTCTGATTATTGATTTCTAAAAGAACTGTCTTATTCGAATGCATGATAAGTGGTCCATTTTATCAGCTATTGAGTTATCCCATTGTTCCAAGCATGCCTAATTTATCGTATTCTTAAGTTACCAAGCATCTTTGGCTTACAACCCCAAAGATTTTCTTGGAGTGATAACAAATTGGCACCGTTGTCGGGGAAAGGAGATTGAAGCTCAGCTTCCCTAAGAGACGACATTAGATCTACTCCTTGATGATAGACAAGGATTAGACATTGCATTGGTTGTAATCATCTATCTGGCGACTCCATGAAAGATGAATTCAATGGTGACTCCATTGTTCAGAAATCTGTTGGTGACTCCACTGGTATGAAATGAACCAGATCTTTGCTAAGAGGTATGCGTTCTGTGATTTTTCAAACATTGTTGGTTTCCCTAATCCAGTGCCTAGTAGAGATGAATGGGAAAATAGTCTTCCCAGATTTTGAGGAGAAGAGTGGGAAGTGCCAGCTGAACATTTGCTGGACTTTCATGATTACATGCATCGGTTGCAAGTTGTGCATGAGGATGTTCAGATCAGGCTCTTTTGTTTCTCATTAGAGGGAATTGCTCATGATTGGTACCGGTCTCTACCTTATGCTAGTATCAACTCTTTGGCACATTTTCATGCTACTTTTCATGTGTTTTGTAAAGACCATTTTCCAGATGATCTTCTCTATCCTGAGTGTTGTCATGAATTTCATTTATTGACTAAAGATTCAGATGTTCATGAAGAGTATGCTGCTATAGAGAATACTCTTCATTATTGAGAGATTGATGATGCACATTATGATAACCATTGTGATGCTTTTAACAATGTATTAAATGCATCCTTTAAAGATGGTTTTGATGAAGATCCAATTACCCCTTTTGAAAATTTGAAAAATGATGAGCAGATTGACATATCAGCAGGAGATAATTTCAGATCTACAGCAAATACTAAAGGAAGCCTTGAGTTTTCAGTTCTGTAGACAAAGGGGAATTGCAACAGATATGAAGAAGAAGGTGAAGAGTTGAAATGTATAGATCAACAGTCCATCTTATGTAACTCTTTGACAGAAGTTGAGCAATCCATAGTCACTATTGAAGGTAGCCAGCTGCAATACAGTCAGTTAGACCAACAACGAGGAGAGGTATTTTATTATGTCTTTCATGACCCTATTGTTGATTTTCTGGAATCCATGAAAAGTATGAATGTTAAAATATTCTTGATAGATGAATGCTAGTCTTATCATCTGTTCAAAACACATTTTTATTTTCTATGGCTTCCATTATTTTTCAGGTCAAGATCTAGTATGATGTCAGTAAATCAGTTCCTTACATGGCTTCATTGGAAACATGAATTCACCTGGTAAGAGGTATTATGGTTGGTTAGTGTAGGAGTAGGTAGTTAAATAAGCTCTTCATATAAGCACTTAGATTGTTTTCAGTTATTGGTTGAATAAGCAGAGCAGGCTATAGGTTGTCCGAAGATAAGTTGCTCAGGCCAGATGACTCCATAGCCCAATGGACTGACACAATACAAATTGTAAATTATTGTTGAGCAGGTGGCAAAATTTTCATGTATAATGGGCAGGCACGGGTCTTCTTGTTCTTGAAACCTCACTAGGAGGATTCCATCCCCGAGTAGGAGCTAGTTGTTATCTCCTAAAATAGCACCATCAATTTTTGTCAATTTTAGGTGATAGAGAGTACTTAAAAAATTTATTTCTAAATTTTTATAGGCTTGTTAGAGAGCCTATTGTTTGTAAATAAACTTGAAATAAACAACAGAATTGATTTTCTTTAGCAAAAGGGAGAGTTATAGGTTTCGGTGGTTTAGGAGAACCTGTGAAGAGTTCATTAACCACCGAAAGCCTTGGCTTTCCGTGGTTAAAAGGGAAAAATAAAGCCCGATTAACCACCGAAAATGTGTCAATGTGGAAAGATCAGAGCCCGTGTTTTCGCACGATCCAGATGTCAATTGGTGAAATAATGAAATGATAACTGCCGAAAATTAAGTGAATCAGTGAAGTAAGGTGGTATAATTACTTATGATCAAGGTTTGATGCCCTCTAGTACTTGTAAACCTCCACTTATCATTTCAAAGTTATATTCTTGCATACACATAAATCTATGATTGATCAGTTCACTTAACTGTTTGATGTTCACGTGGCTCTCATAAATTCAAGTTCCAAGACTATCATTGTAATAATTTCCCATTTAACTCATTCTTTGAAATACCTTTGATTGAGCTATCAAGCCCGTGTCTTCTGTGATCCTCATTTATATCATATATATAATTGAGTTTTGGGTTATGCTCTGTTAAGATTCTGTCTATCTCACAGAGGCCGAGTCATCCCTATTCCCATGCCCATTAATTCACTACAAATCCAAGTTCCCTCCTAAAATTGTGCTTGTTGTCTTCCCTAGATCGCAGGTGTGTTAATTTGCAGGACAGGCACAATCAAACTCAGGCAAATGCAGAGGGTGAGACTAACCCCGAGGACTGAATTGGATCGAACCTAGTATTTGGAGGCACATCCTGAAGTGGCTGACTTTTTCAAGAAGGTTGGATTTTTCTCTTACTATGATAAACTGGAAAATTTCCATCAACAACTTTCAGAAATCTTTTCTCTGTCATACGATGGGAGGAGAGCCACCATTGGCAAGGAAGAGTTTATAATCGACGAGGCATCAATTGCAGAGATCATCGGTCTACCTAGGACAGGTAAGTGATGGTTCAAGACTACTATACGAGTAGATATAGAATTCAGATCCTATCTACAACCTCAACACAAAACTCTTATCTGGATGAAAGATATACCTATGCCATTTCTGGAGACAAAGTGGCAGGCTTTGCTCAAGGCCATATTTTCCTATATTACCTGTGAAGGAAGGTATAACAGAGTAATGTTTTACCATTTCAAGCTCCTTAACCACTTCACTGGAATACCATCTATCAACCTACCTCACTATCTTCACAAGGCCCTCACCAAGATGGATCGACAAGTCAAATTTAAACCTAGTAAGGTAGCGAGCAGGTTATCACATCAAGGTTTAATCACTTTGATAGTTAAAGAATCTTTGAAGAAAAAAGAGGTTGACTGGAACTATTTCTTGTTTTGGAATTAGTTTCCCAATGATCTACAACAAGATAATAAAGGAGAAGAAAAGAAATCTCTTACTCCTAAGAGCAATAGGAGGAAGAGAAGAGCCATCTCACCTTTAAAGGAGAAAACAGAGTCCTCTTCTATCAAGCATAAGAGGGCCAAAAGGAAATTGAATTTTGGAAAAGAGGGTGAATAGACCGAGGGTCTTGCTGGGGGAGATAATCCTCTGAACCTACCATACAGTGACTCAGAGCTAGAGTAGGATCCAGCAGAGAAGCAAGGTGATGAACAGAATAGATCATTGGCGGAAGCATCTACTAGTAGACCAAGACTAGCCAGGTCACAGAAGATAAACCAACTCCTTAAGAAGGTTTATGAGTTAGAAGTCTCTAAGAAACAAATCAAGAATAAAAATGCAGAGTTAGTTGATAGGAATGTGGAATTGTATGATATCGGACAGGATGTCATGGATAAACATGATAAGACTTTGGACAGAAATAAATTGTTAATGAAGGAGAACACTAAGCTGTATAGACAACTCAGAATCCCAAGAATTAAAGATGAAAGAGACTCAGACTTCAACTCCAAATACTTAGGGTTGGAAAGCCTAGAGGAATTGGCCACTTCTCTAGGGAAGGAAACATAGCCTTTTACATAGCAAATCGAAGTTTCAAGCCCTGTACAAGGAGCAACATCACCAAAGAAGCCTTGAACACTCATCAAAGCAGCAAGGTATTTCAATTTTTGCAATTTTGAAATTTTGGTGAAAGAATATCTTTCGGTGGTTTAGGTGAACAGGACGACTGTTCATTAACCACCAAAAGTAGAGCTTTCGATGGTTAATATACCCATAATTCCTCTATGTTAACCACCGAAACCTGTCACTGGCCAGAGAAGGAGTATTTTTGCCAAGATCGAAGTTTTACCCAGCCAAATCTCTTGAAAAATCTTTCTAAAGATAGATATCGAATTATAGTATGAAATTCAAAGTATACATTTGATGCAAAGGAGGTTAGAAGAGGTGTTCAAGTTGATTTGGAACCTATTTTGGGGGCAATAAATTAGGGTTTTTTCTAAACTTGGCAAATTCGAATTTCATCTTGCTCAAGAGATATTAAACAGTCTTGGAAGGCTTATTTGAACAACACGGAGGTTTTACATGATCTGAAGACCATGAAATGAGGAGTTGACATCATTTTGAGGATCACTTCCTCTCTTTTGTAAATTTATTTTGACTTTCTATCTTTGGCAAATTTGATCCATTTTTATAGGATCTGAATATTTTATTGTAAATCTATAAAGCTAAAGATATGAGATGAACAAGGGGTTCAATTTTGGATACATTTTACTATTGTAATAGACTCTTATTTTGATAATAGAATCACAATCTTCTTTTTCCTTCAATATCAGATTTTTTCATGTACTTCATAATTCTATTCTTTACTTCAGTTTGTCTTAGCTTCTAAGGACTGTCATCTCTTTATTAATCTCATAAACTTGAATTAAAGAACTTCTTGCTATATTGTATGACCTTGCACATTTTTGTATTTGGTCAACTAGATTAGTATTCTTCATCCCCATTTCAAACTTTTCTGTCTGATTATTGATATCTAAAAGCACTGTCTTATTCGAATGCATGATAAGTGGTCCATTTCATTAGCTATTGAGTTATCCCATTGTTCCAAGCATACCTAATTTATCATATTCTTAAGTTACCAAGCATCTTTGTCTTACAACCCCAAAGAGTTTCTTGGAGTGATAATAGGATGTGCATCATGATATCACACTACAATTTTTGTGAGACTTCGGAAGATTCACACCCATGCATGGGATACACCCACCACCTATCACTACATAGCCTCTGACAGATCCTCCACTTGAACCATAGGAATCATGTGCATCAATCGAGATAGGTTCCCCTTCACATCTTGCAACACTCTCTCTTCATCTCCTACCACGTGCTCATCTCCTTGGCTCCTCTGCCGATGTCGTGGGAATCCCTCTAGCCGGTGCGGACCTACATATGCCTAAAAAATCAATTGTTAATACTTTATACCATACAAAATTATTTTCATTTTTTATTTTAAAAAACACAAAAAAATGAAATATATAAAAACATTTCTTACCAATAC
>JASDQU010107948.1:46964-60241 GCA_032191745.1 Picea mariana | reverse complement strand
CTTGGCTCCTCTGCCGATGTCGTGGGAATCCCTCTAGCCGGTGCGGACCTACATATGCCTAAAAAATCAATTGTTAATACTTTATACCATACAAAATTATTTTCATTTTTTATTTTAAAAAACACAAAAAAATGAAATATATAAAAACATTTCTTACCAATACCAACGTAGGTGGAACCTTGTGGAAAAGGAATTTTTGGATCTCCTTTGTAGTCGATCTTGCTGTACGAGTAGTCATTGATGGCTATGACATGTCAGCGCCACCAGAAAAATAACTCATCATTGTAGGGCTTGGCACCCTACCACCTCCTAGATGCCTGATCACATCGATCCACCGTGACATGGTTGGATCATGTGGTCCATGTGGAGTAATCTATACTCTAGGGTTCAATCCTAGAAGCTTCTCAAAGAAAAAAATACAAAGAATGGATGAAAATATGAAGTTTATCTTTTTCCCTTATTTGCAAACCATCAACTGGCTCTTCATGTTAGCCAGTGGTGAGGTACACCAATCATTAAAAATGGGTCTTAGACACTCCACCACATAAAACATGAGTGGAATTGATGCCTGGTACAATGAGGTTGACCCTGAAATCTGTGTAAGTACAAGCATGACAATATTTAAACTCAGGTTCTTGATTGCCCTGATTAGGAGTTGTCTCCCTAATTTATATGTTCCTACAACACAATGGGTGGCAATGTACTCCTCCATAGTCATACCACCCCAAACCCCTTGGGCCTTAAGATTCACTACCTTACCTTGACAAGACAATCTTGTGATAAAATATATGTCATCCACTTCAATCCTTAATGGTTTCCCATTGAGGTTGAAGGCCTCTATCTCTGTATCCCATTAGTATACTAGAAACTGGAGTAACCTCGCTTGACCCCTCATTCCTTTGAAATCCAAAAACTTATAAAGGACACATATTTTTAAATCTTATTGGGCCCATGCATCCCTTCCCATTGATACATCTATCTCTTCATGCTCCCTGTCCCTCCATTTAATCACCATCCTGCAAAGGAAAATCCATTTTTTGAGTTAAATTCTTTCAAAAAAGTGTTCACGGACTTGTACGCAGGATAGCTTGGTAACAGTCACGTATAGGGTTGAATATACACATACATGCTTCATTTTTCCCATGTATATGGGGTCGTATACATGACCCGATGAACTGTCACCTGCATATGCCCTAATTTACATATTATGCCCTCTAATACTCAAAAATTGAGGACTAAAATTGAAATTTAAAACATTAAAATTAAAGTAGAGGGGATGGTACTTACTTGGTCTAGACAGTTACTAATTTCATTGATCATAGCTCCCACAATCGACACTTGAAGATCATAGGGAAAATGGACTAAAACGCACTATGTGGGTGAAAAAACTCAAATGGTATGGTAAAACAATCTATTTTTACTATTAGTAGTAATGTTTTACCCACTTCATATAGTTTGTGCTAATTTTTTACCTTATGGACTAATAGTGCAGTAGAAAGAATTGGTTTTTGGTGGTTTTTCTGGGATTTTTTGCAGTTTCTAGCATCATCCCGCCCATTCATGCCTTCGGAAAGTATATTATTTCACTCGCATATAAGAAAGGTTTTCACTTCGTTTTCACTCTTGCATCATCCTATGACCATTATCCATACACCCTAGGTATGAACCCATCTATTAGCGACACATAACCTTCTTACTACTACTAGAAGTGTTGTTATTAAATGATAGAGGCTTACCAAACATTGGTACCCTAGTTAGAACCTTTGTGCTATTTGGTGCCCATGTAGAAATTATTCCATAGGATCGAGAGTACCTTATAGTTCCGATATGACTTTTCATTTGAACCACATATTATTACTCGCAAGAATTATGACCATTACCTATGGGACTCCTCCCGAGTCTTGGTTAAGCTCTTTTACGACTCTCTAAAAAATGAAAAGATTGTTGAGTGAACTTGTCTCTTTCACACTCGTTAAATAGATTTGAAAGGAGGTCTATTTGGTGTAAGTTTAACCCTTTTTTAGACCAAGTAGACTACTTATGAAAAAGGAATACTCTAGTCACCATTGGCTAGAAGAGTTTTCCTGGGTATTATTTTATACTTTTTTGGGCCTAGGGGACTAAATATATGAAAAAGGACATTATTTGGAGTTAAGTTGCAATCACATTCCATCATAATGCTTGTAGTATTGAGCCTATTGATGGTTCCCTCTTTCTCATTATAAGCCTCTTACCTCAACAATTTTCATCACTAGCCAAGTAGAGCCTTTTTTATATCCTTTGCAACTTGACACCCTATACCCTAAGAGGAAACATTCCCCCAAGTGTCCATGCCCTGCATGAAATCACTTGCAGTGAGAATATGTATGTTCCACTGTTTGGAGCTATTTTATTACTCGTGACACTTGTTTCCTCTCTTGTATCATACCATTTATTTTCCTATGAAAAAACAAAAAAGGACGGGCGGGAAAAGAATATTATCTCATATCTGCAGCAATCATGTTGCTTTTGAATAGAACACAAAATTTTGAGTCCACTTTCATCCAAATTTTGGGTTTATCATGAGCTTAGGAAGCTGATATCGTTACTTAGAGTTTACTCCTCCCACTTGTTATTATTCCAGTCCCTATGGAGAGTTCATTGATGCCTCCTGCATCATTAATTTTTATCATCAAGTCTATGTTTCCTGAGTTATCCATATGTATCATGCTCTTATTCAAAAGGATGTCTATAATCTAGTCTCAGCTATTTCTCATAACTATTGAATTTGAATGTCGGCCATACCCTCAGTATATATCAAATTCACATGAAGTTGTAGTCCTACAATGCATGTTGGTCCTACTTTCATTATGGGTAGGTAATCTTGAATCCAACAGTTGGCATATCCTCATTGGTCGTTGACTGGGGTCTTTCCCTTCTGTTTGACTACAAGAAATCTATTCACACATTAGGATTCATGCAGTGTCTTGGATTCCATTATCCTTATTGGTGGTTTCCTCTCCTTTGTCAATAATTTTTCTTATTGGTTGTTATTTTGAGGGTCTCTTTTGTGCACCACTTGCATCTGGTGCATACGAGAGATGCATAGGGTTGTTGGTTTGTGGACATCCTATTTTTCCGATCTCCTCCTAATCATCAAGTTGTTTCTTTCTACCTTGTGTTGACTGATGAGAGATGACCTAATGCTCTCCTTTTAGAGGGTCTCCTTCCATAAACTTTAGCTCACCTATTCTAGAAATCGGACCTAGAGTCCTATGAGTACCTAGAGGCTTGCAGTCATCAGTGGAAGGTTCTCCTACCATTGACAGTTAGTAATACATCAATGTCTTCTAATCAATGGATTCTTCAAGTGTTCGACCTCCACACCCTTATTCAAACTTGTAAGAATGTACTCAGTTCCTTGATACCTAATTTCATTATCGATAGGTTGTCTCGTGTTTGTTAAAGATATACCTTAATGACCAGTAATCAAACGAAGTCTCATTGTGTTTGATTTCAAATCCTCTATTCAGATGATGTAGACTTTCACCTTCGGTGGATAGTGTAGAATACCTCCAGCTTACAGTAGCAACATTCCTAATATGTTGTTGTCTTTCACTGCACCAATACCTATATGACTTCAGTGATCATAGGAGATCAGATTGTACTCCATTGTATACATATATCTTCAGATTTATTTTGAGACTGGATTCCACTGTTCCTTATTCGTGACTATGAAAACATATGGCATATGTTTTATTTGTATTTCCTATTCATGGCCATGAACAACTATTTGATATATTTCCACATGGATCTACAGTGTAATTTAGATTGGCAACCATGTGTACAAAGTCATTATGGATTGTAATATTCTCATGAGTAACTAGCACTTCCAGCTGAGTCTCCATTACTCCACTTCTAAGAATTATAATGTATGAAGGCCATCACAAATACTCCTCTGACCTCACACATTAGGGGGAATCTGTTACAAAAAAAATTTCCTCACCCCATGGAACTTGCCTGGATGGAATTTCCATTTCCCTATGCATACTTGAAGTCCCCTTTTGTACCTTCCAGAGTCAAAAAACACATTTTTCCACATATACATGCCCTATCAGTTAGAAAAATATCATATACGCATGTTGCTCCACTACAACCCGCATACATCGGCTTTGGTGCTCAAAATTAAAAATTATGTCGGGTTTCCATGCCATGTCACGAGATCCATGATCCCTGAACTTCCATATATTGGAAACCCTTCGATTGGGCCCTTCAGTTCCATTTAAAGGCTAAAAATTGTGTCATATCCAAGCCTTGAAAAGAGATTCAACTTTGAGAGCAAAGACACTTTGGAGAAATTTCACTTCATATTGAGTTTGCATCGCTTTATCCTTGAAAGTATGAACTCCTTGTTCATCCCCCAAGCTCTTCTTTCTTTGTGATGGAGAACCTCACTAAATCCTTTATGTGAGATTCTCTTTGGTGGAGGATTGAAGTGGTGGAGGCCCAACTGAAGGGACTTAGTTTCTCGGTTTCGATGTGTGTCGTTACAAAAGTTTGTCACCTGTATACTTCTATTGCTTATTTTAATAGAAATACTCTTTTCTTGTCCAATTGATATCTTGCAAATATTTGAATTATTATTCCATGGGAATATTTGTCATGTATGTTAATGGATTATGCTAATCTATATGATAACACTATATATTGTCACCATATGCTTGCGTATCTTGGTTGTTGAGGACAAGTTGTAGGTATAGAGCTTTGAGTTGTGTGCTCAATGATGGTATTCATCAAACATTCGAACAAGGTAGGCTCTTGGCCTTGTCTTGTTAGCGTTTCATTTATATAGAATATTTGGGGTTAGAGTTGATTTATGCATGTCATTCCATCTGTTGTGGTTTACCCCATGCCATAGGGAGATTTTCCTTGTAAAAGTTATCTAGATTATTTTCTATACTTTTGAAGGAGATTGAAAATGGTTTTTGTAGATGAGTATAAGAGCTGATATTTCTGATTATTTCAAGTATTCAGTTATACCAATTTTATTAAATAATTGTTATGAACATTGTTGAAACAAAGTTTATTTTTCTTCTCTAAATCCAAATCTCTTTTTTTCTCTAGTTACAGAGCCGCCCTTAGTTGTAAAAAGGAGTCAAAAGGTCTTTCGGTATTTTTGGGTTTCGGGGTTCGGCTATTCACGAAGTATGTTTTTTAATAACAACTCCAAAGTCTCAGTACCGAAGTCTCAAATAAGTGATTGTTTTAAAAAGGAATTGAACTATTTTTAAAGTAATAATTAGAGACGTTAACAACTTTCTAAGCCTTTCACATGTTCTTTTCGACCATCCCAACTTAAACAACATTTCAAAGTCCCGACGTGCTTTTATCGAAATAACTTTTTAATAATGATTAATTAAGTTTTAAACATACTTAACAAATCATTAATTAGTTGCAATTCGAGATATCAAAGAGTCAACCTTGAGTCTCTTTAAAACCCCAATTCCCAAAGTCGTGAAATTTTTAAAATCTAATGCTATGTTTATTAAGAAGTAAGAAGGTTTAATGATAATAAATCCCATTGCGATTTCGTGATTCGGGATTTAATTGTGTCATACCTCTTGGAGACATGATGCTCAAAACTCTGAAACAAGAAATCCGGAAGAATTAAGCACTTAAACGTAATTAACTTAACTTTAAAACAAGATTAATGATACTGAATAAATTTTCTTGTTTCGCTATTTGGGAGTTCTCGATGACATTCCTTTCGAAATCCTAGTTTTGAATCACCAATATGTGGCAGTACCTATAATGGATTAATGGAGATATTTTTAACATGAAGTGTGTATATCTAGGCATACCATCCCCATTAAATCATTTAATTTCTGTTGCCTGTATCGGTACGTTAAATTTAAGAGAAGTTAAAGGTTAATAAAGGTTTTTTATTTCAAATTTCATTCTTACTTTTAGACTAGGAGCGAGTTACATTCAGAAGAGCTTACGCATTTTTCTCTGCAATAGGATTTCATTTTAGCACAAACATCATGGCACCCAGAAAAGCACCTAAGAAGAGTGAGGAGGTAGGTGAAAGCTCCAATATGGATGGAGATGTTATATCCGACACTACACCACATGCTGTGTATTCGGTCAAATCATAGAGGAAGATTTTTGAAATCTTAGACTATGAGTTTAGAAATTGCCCCGACGATTTCAGGAATGAAAAGAATGAGAATAAAATCAGAGACATAGCAGAGTCTGAGCTTCATAAAATAGCCACACGACCAAGACTCATTCCATACAATGATATGATAAGTTGGTCTTTAGAGAAAACTGACATTCAGACAAGGAGAATTCTAAATAAATAAAAGTTCATCATTGACTCGTTCAGACCCAAGCACATCCAAGTAATGCATAAATTGTCCCCTACTTCTAAATAGATTTCTAATGCTGAATTCGTAGAGGAATTTCAAATAAAGGAGTGTACAAAATTCGATCAAACATATCCAAGTATAATCAAAGAATGGTGGAGAATTCCACCGAAATTTAGAGCTGATACCCAAGGCATTTATGCCACTGCTTCATTAAATGAATACATGGTTTATATACCTCTGATGCTATGTAGTCTTTTCGGGAGGAAAATCCCTACCCGTTTCCCTGTAGAATGGGTGTCGCTTCTACACAAAGTAGCCGAGGGTTACAATTTCAAATGGGGCAAAATTTTATCAAATAATCTAACTAAGGAGATTGCAGAGTACCAAACAGAAAAATAGAAAGGCCGGCCTGCTTATTTTTACATGTCTACATATATTATGGATGTTATCTATTACATGAATCCATTCCCCTTGATGAATTGGAGCTAGACCCCAGCCTGTGTGGAGCCCATTCATGTTTATCACTCTAAACTATGGGAGGAGAATGTTAAAGATTTATTTTATGAAATTTTTCACTACGTAGTGATATCTTTGCACCAAATTTTGTATGGTTATGCACCTCCTCGTATTTTAGAGCCAATTGTGGGAAACCTCGAGGCGATTGTAGATTCATTTATTGAATAGGGTTTCTCCTATGTCAGGGTTTTCGGGTGCTCGATTCCTCCTCATGCACTTCCAAATTTCCTTCTTGACAGACTGGTGTGTAGGGAGGTGGCCTATGAAATAATAACAGGTGGCATCGACACATAATTGAAAACACTTCAGAATAAGGTCTGCCCAGTTTTTACTGTACAGATTGGAAAGTGTTCACTGCTTAACTTTGGTCATTCCAAGGTAGAAGCTGTAGCACTAAAAGACATCAAATTGGTAGATATTGAACTTAGAAAACATGATCCTTATCAAATTGTAGGAAATCATCTTTCTCATTACAATATGAAAATGTACGAACATGAAGATTATCCCTACAACGACATGTTCAGGGGAGCCAAAACCTATGAGGAAATATTAGATAGAGTTGAGGCATTATCACCCAACCTATAGACCAACTTTGTGACTTTCCAGAAGCACAGGCGAAGTGGTTTTCCAAAGATACTACAGGGAGAATCAACAACCCCTCCTCCAGCTCAAGGAAGTATCCCCCCAGGTTTCAGATCATAGGCTCATGATAAAGGGACTGTGGAAGAAAATCCAAAGAAGACTGAAGCATCTTCACAAAAAGAAAAAGCTTCACAAACAGAGCATCCAAAGTCAAAAACAAAAGTTAGGCTTGAGATAACTTCAAAGTCGAATCAAACAATTCTTCCTTTATCATAAACTATTCCTGATGATATCCCCAAAATAGTAGGAGAAACCGAATCTTCAGAATTGGGCATCCCTATTACATCATTAACACCCTTGTAGTCAACTTTTGGGACCCCCCATCTGGAAGTCATATACGTAAGTGACCTTACTCCTATCTCTAGAGAAGAGATACCTTCCTCTGACTACTTTTTTAGTAGGAAGATGAAGGCTATAGTAAAATAGGAAATGCATCTGAGAGAAGGCACGATGGTGAAGAAAAACAGAGTGTGCGTAGATGGGAATAACCTAGAAGAGGAATATTTTTCCACGAAAGTAGCAGGCTCTATGGGAGATTTGGAAACAACCAATTTATTCTTAGTTGATTCTCTAAAAACAAGGTTGAAGAAGAAAAATCAAATGATAGCTCAGTTGTAGGAACAAATAAGGCAGACATAAAATAATATTCGAGAGGAGGTAAATCAAAGAGTTGAACAGGCCAGAAATGCTGACAAACTGGAAATGCAATTGTTGAAGTCTAGTTTAGAGGAAGTGAACAAGCATATGCAAATGAGTCAAGTACAGGTTATTCGATAGGAGGAATTAGTGAGACAGCTACAGGCTGAGTTGAAGTCCATTGAAGGACAAGTTGTGAATATAACAACATTTCAAGTCCAAGCATTAGAGGTGCATGAGAAACTACAAGCAAAACAAAAAAACATGCTTTCTAAAATAGAAATCGTTCAAAACTACTTCCTAGAAATAAGCCACTAACTGGATAACATTGATCTCAAGTAAAAAGAGGCTACAGTAGCTCGCCTTGCTTTTCAAAAGGCAGTAACATTTTCAGCTAGAGAAGAAGTACCAACAATCCCAAAGTTGAATGTAGAAGAACAAATCAGAGGAGACATCATATTAAAAAAATGGGAGACCAATATAGCCGAATGCAGGAAAATGGAAAGAGAAGTTAAGGAATAATGTGAAGAAGTGTTTGATCAACTAGATACAAAAACACTGGGCATTGGTAAAGGTGACTGTCCTAGGGTATTAGGATAGGTTAATGTTGTAAGGCATCAACTACATATCAAGGAGATCTAGAATGAAACCCAACTCGAGATTTCACAATTGAAGCAGCTTGACATCACCCAAATGGATAAATGGCTAATAAAGAAAAATCTACAGTTACAATTGACAAAGTTGGAAAAGGGAAAGATTGAAGACAGGCTGCCCAAAATTCAGAGGAAGATGTACGTTTTTGAGGCAAAGGATACGACAAAACCTTCCATTTTGGTGTAGTTTCTAAACAGGTGCATCAAGTGTTTTGGACCGAGCAAAGGAAGTGCTTCAAAGAAATGATGAAGTAATGCATGTATGCTCATTTTATTCCAACTAGTAGAAAAGAAAAAAATAACTGAGAAAAATGGTTCAAATTTTGTATGCTATAACCGTTAGCACCTAGGATATTAGGAGAATACCAACCGTCTAGAGTTGATCATTTTCATTGTATAAATACAATTTTGAAAGATGGACCCAAGGGGATTTTTCCTTGGCCGATTGTAGTAGATAAATTTTTCATTTACCAGAATTAATACAAATGTGAATCAAAGATTCCAGATCCCATCAAGTTTGATTTTTGTGTTCCTCTGTTATTTCATTTTTAACATCATTTCTTATATATCTTTGATGAATGCTTAGTTGCAATTTAGTACAACCTCTACTTTGGTAATTGATTATTTTAGTCATCTAATCATTTACAGATTCTCCTCTGTATCAGCTATCAGTAGGTACAAGACCTATGAATCGCTTATATTTCTATATCTTATGCTTCATTGAAGATTTTCTTGTCTATTTTCTTCTTCTGTCACAAAGTGATATTCTTCCTTGGTTGATGCCTCACACTGTTCCCCAACTTTATGTTTTCTTTCATTTCATGCATGATTTTCAGTTTAACTTAGATACGGGAAATGAACTTTGAATTTGTTATACTATTAATTCATATATCTGGGAACTTTCTCATATAATCTAAAATAGAAACAACAACCTAAAAAACAACAAATCTTTAAAACTCCTTTTCCTCCATGACTGTACCTATTATGAGACAACCCAATATTGAACCCAGTCTTACAAACTAGAATAGTATCACTCTAAATATTTTTAACACCATATTAAAAAATGCCACAACCCGGGTTGAACTTGAATGTTCATGGGCAACCATTGAGTAAGACATTAGCATCTAGGAACAATTGGAAGATAGACACAGACAACTCAGAAATCAGCCATAGCTCCTTTTCCCTTAAAGAGTTTTTCTTCTTTCATTATATCATTGACCCTCTTCATTTGTGGATGCCTAGAATTTATACTTTCAAGCCTTAAGTATAAACTCTTGAACAACATCTTTTTGGCATCGTTGCCAGGGACAAAGAGATGAAATTATTTTCCCTGGGAGAACAACATTTGTGAGTTTCTTTGTTTGATAGTGAACAAAGCATGAACACTTTTTAAAGGCTAAGTTATTATTCACTTGGAGAATCCACATTTAAGTAAGTTGGAATCCAATCGAAGGAACACCAGACAAAACCTAGATGATAAGCAGACCATGCATGTTTCTGATGCCGAAAAAATACTAAAAACAAGAGGTTTCCTTAAGCAAACTACTGTGGTCTACCAGCCTAAATACATGCAACCTAAGGCTAAGATTCCACTTTAAATGCTAACTTTGCAATAAGTTTCCACCCAAACCCTTTTCAGAGAAATGTCAACTAAGAGAGTTGATGCCGAGACCATAAACCCAAATTTAGTTTTCCCGAAAATTAAATTTTAAAATCATCCGACTACCTCTTGCGTAAGAAAAGGTGAGAATCCCAAAGTAAATCTTGTGTCGATTGATATCCCACCAACTCTTCATTTAGATTTCCTAACCTCATAAATTCTCGAGGAGTATAACATATACTCGGATTCCACGTCTACGGGTTCTTCCATTTACATCTCTTTTAAATCAGAGGAACTGAGTCCATGTATCCCATTCCCCCCTTTCTCAGTTTTCTCATATCCCGATAAACGGTCTTCGAAACCTTTCTCGCTTTATCCCAAAGAAGCTAAAGGATTGCTATAAGTCTTTGAAAACCCTCTTTATAATCTACCAGTTACCTCCCCTAGGATATCTATGGCTATCGCTGGAGGAGGAGGGGGCAGTCAAGGGCCACCCCCACCCCCCAGAATTTTTGCCAAAGTAGCTGCCATATATGCTCCTTTGATCCTCCCAGTACCCCTTCATGACATACCCAAAAACTACATGAAGAACTTACCTACGTTTAAGAGGGAAGGAGACCTAACTGCGACTGAACATATAAATTTATTTGATCAATTTGTAGATATTCTCAGCCTCTAACACGAAGACGTGTATATGCGGTTGTTTTGTCAAAATTTCAAAGTTCAGGTGAGAACCTAGTTTCTAGGATTGCCTGTAGGCTCGATAGCATCTTATGATGATCTAGAAAACCATTTTTTCAGACGGTGGGGTGAAATAAAGGATCACCTATATTATTTAAGCGAGTTTGGGGCTTTGAGGAAGAAAAATTCGGAAACTGTTATCGAATTCATTCAAAGATTTAATAAGTTATATAAGAAGATACCAGTTGAAGTTAAACCTTCCCATCCCGTAGCAAAAGTAATGTTCGTTGGAGCTTTTGAACCTGAGTTCGCACTATTATTAAGAGAAAGGAGAGTAGCTGAACTTACCAGAATGCAAGATGATGTCGTAGAGATTGAGTCAAATATGATGGCTTTTGGTAAAGTAAAAGAAAAAGTGGAAACACGAAACAAAGACACCAAATGTTTTAGGGAACAAGCAGGACCCTCAGGATCTGGGAGATCCTCACATGATAAAATGGATGATATGTCTAGGATAATAAAAGATATATCAAATACAATTTCAAGGATGGAGCTAGATCAATCTAAAGAAGATCAATTCATTAGGAGAGAATTCAAAAGAAACCCTAATCCTCAGATACAACAAAGGAAGATTAAAAATCAAGATCAAAAAGTTCAAACCCCTTTAAAAATGAACTTTTATAGGAGGGAATGACATGCAAGAATTTGAGGATCTAGAAGAAGACATGAACAATTTGGGTGACGATTGTGTACAACCTCATTTGACTAAGCAAGATTATGAGAGGTCTCTAAACACAGAAAAATGGTCAAATAAATATGGAAACATAAATCATATAGATGATTCTGCGTATGAAGGAATAGTCGATACTAGAATGACCGAGCTCCAACATAAGTACAATCTAAGGCCTAAAAATAAAAACATGGCAACTACTCAACCAAAGAAAATCCTGCTAAGAGGTGAAATATACGAGCCCACTCCAAAAGACATCGAGATACAAAACACCAAAATAAAAGGAGTAGACCCACAAAATACCAAAATAAAGGAAGTTGAGATCGAAGCTTGGAAAACTAAGGCAGCTGAAACACATACATTGGAAACAAGAATAACTGAAAATAAAGCAATGAAAATGAATAAGTCCGAAAGGAAGGAGACTGAAGCTTAAACCAGAGAAACACATAAAATTGTGGGAGGTTTCAGCCTAGAAAATGGGATTAATAAAATCAAGATATTGATTCCCCTGGTTGAATTGACAAAGAACCTTGTTTACCGAAAACGAATAACCAAAATGATAAATTTTTCAGATTTAGAGAGTGAGGATGACGTAATAAATTTGGAATATGATAAGCCTGATATAATTTTTGTTCCACATTTCGAAGGTTCCAAGGATACCATTGCACCTTTCTACATTACACTAAATGTGCACGATCATCTGCTACATAATTGCATGCTGGATTCTGGAGCCTCACATAACGTGGTGCCCAAGGCTATTATGGACAAACTAGGTCTCAAAATCACCAGGACATACAGAGACCTATATTTTTTTGATTCAAGGGGAGTTAAGTGTATGGGAATGATCAAAGATTTAGTGGTAAATATTTCACAAATTACAGTAAAACGTGTTATGATGGATGTAGTTATCATTGATATACCTCCGAAATATAGTTTGTTATTATCCAGGTTTTGGGGAGTCAAGCTTAGGGGATAGCTTCAGTTGGACATGACCTATGCCATGATTCCTATTTTTGGCAGACAGTTCACTCGGTTATACAGGGAGACATGGATGGCATACAAAGTAAGTGATCCACACAATCCTAGTAATTACCCTGTTTATGTCACCGATCAAGACCTAGGGAATTGTATCTTATATTTTGATGATGGTATAGATAATTGTACAAAAGAAAACTATATAGAGGAAAATAAATCAAAAAAGATAAATGAAAGTGCATATAGTACTGGGATTTGGAAAACAAAATTTGAAGATCCTTCATCGTGTGAAGGGGAAGGTGTAGGAGTACTTTTTGTAACACCTAAAAATGAATTTGTTATCCCTTTCTCTTATACACTATAGTGGGACATAGACTACACAAATAATGTTTGCAAATACGAAGCCCTGGTCTTGGGCTTAGAAGCTTCTAGGAAGTTGAATATAAAATACTTGGACGTTTATGGTGACGTGGAGTTGATTGTAAAGAAGATAA
>JASDQU010107948.1:19484-46914 GCA_032191745.1 Picea mariana | reverse complement strand
TAAAGGAAAATTTCTTCTCATCAGTAAATGTTCATTGCATTCCCTGTACAGAAAACCTACAGGCCGATTCATTGGCCAAAGCCGCTTCAACTTTTGTACCTCCTACAGTTTTCAAAATAAAGTATTACATAGAGATGAGGCACAGACCCTCCATACCGAACAATATACAAAATTGGCAAGTGTTCGAAGATGATGAATAGATTAGAAAATTCCTTGAAATGGTGGAATAATTTGCTGAAACGCACATCGACCAAGAAAACCAGAACGATCATACTTGGATTATGCAAGAAGGGGAAGATCCTCAAGATTTCCAAGATAAGATCACAAATCATCACATGTTAGTACTAAAAAATAATAAAATCCCTAAGGGTATAATTTCCCTAGAAAGATCATTTGACCATAATGATATGCCATTGAAATCTACATTGCATCTTCATCCAGAGGAAGTCAAAGATTGCAATATAGCTACTAAAGAAGAACCTAGAATGGTAAAAATATCAAAGTATCTTCCTCCTGATATGAAAGGTAAGTATACAGACTTACTCGGGCAATATAAAGACGTTTTTGCATGGTCCTATGATGAGCTAAGAACATATGATACCACTGTGATTGAACACAAGATTCCTTTAAAGCCTGGGGTTAAACCTTTCAGGAAAAAACTCAGACAAATTAACCCCATATTATTGCCTATGGTCGAAAGAGAAGTGAAAAAACCTCCTAGATGACAAAATAATTGTACCACTTAGGTACTCTGAGTGGGTATCCATCCTGGTCCCATTCAGGAAGAAGAGAGGAGAAATCAGACTGTGTGTAGATTTTAGAAATTTAAATAAATCATCTCTTAAAGACAATAATCCACTACCCAAAATGGACCATGTTTTAGAAAACGTAGTCAGAGAAAATAGGATGTCCATGATCGATGGTTTTTCTGATTACAATCAGATTGTTGTCAATGAAGATGATAAAGAAAAAACAACCTTCACCACCCCTTGGGGTACATTTATGTATGACAAAATTCCATTTGGTTTAATGAATTCAGGTGCTACCTTCTAGCGGGCTATGGATATCACCTTCGTCAGCAAAAGAGATAAATTCATGGTTATTTATCTTGATGATCTGACTGTTTTTTCTAAATCTGATGAAGATCATCTGATGCATCTCAAGGAAGCATTCGAGAAATGTTGCAAATTTGGTTTGTCTTTAAATCCCAAGAAGTCTCACTTTGCAATGAAAGAAGGTAAACTCTTGGTCCATATTGTGTCTCAAGACAGAATTAAAATTGATCCTCAGAGGGTCAAAGCTATAGACACTATAAATATTCCTAGAAATGTAAAAGAAATTCAGTCATTTTTAGGAAAAATAAAGCTTTTAAGAAGATTTATCCCGAACTTCAGTGAAATTGTGAAATTGATCAAAGATATGATTAAGAAGAACATCGAAGTTAAATGGAAAGCTGAAGCTAAAGCATCATTTTCACGCATCAAGAATATTATAGGCAAAGCGCCTGTACTGGCAAGCCCTGATTATATCAAGGAATTTTTTATCTTCTTATTTGCATCCGAACACACAATCGCAACAATACTCCTACAAAATAATGAAGAAGGTTTCGAGCAACCAATAGCATTCTTCAATAAAATCCTCAGAGACGCAGAATTGAAATATGACATAATGGAAAAACAGGCATATGCTATGGTCAAGGCATTTCATAACCTATGTATTACACTCCAATATAATTGCATATGTACCCACCAGTTCCGTTAAATACATATTGGTTCAACCTGATAGTGATAGGAAGAGAGGTTGATGGCTTGCTAAGATTCAAGAATTCGATCTACAGGTGAAATTGACAAAGCTCGTAAAAGTACAAGGTTTGGCCAAGCTACTAGCCGAATTAAATTTCATAGCACTTGGTATAAATAATCTACAAGAGTATGAAGGATGTTTGGATATAGACGAACTCGACGACTAGATAAATACAACCAGTATAAAAGAAAAGTTTACAAGCTCGGTGTGGTACTATTGTCCCTTGACCAAGTTTTGAGGAACGCTTGGTCATATTTGACCGTTTTTGGACTTCGATAGTCTATCAAAGACAGAGTGCTAGGAGAAGTAGAGATCATAGAATCTTGGCCCACTTTTGGGGCCCTTTTTAGGGTTTTGGGTTATTATAATGGGAAAGGGATGTCGACCCATGGGCAACGATCCCCCTGACCAACCTAAGGCCGAGGTACACCACTCCAGAGAAACCACTCATGCATTGATGCCAATCAGTAACATTCCTAGCCATCAGGCTAGGCCATGCTACTCTAGGGAACACTTTCGTTCCCATACTATGGAACATAGAATAGCATACCCAGTAGTGAAATAAGAAATGCCACCTAATTTACTCTTTAGACTGCATGGAACTAAAACATATACATAAAACACACTCGCATAAGATTTACATCTAAACATAACAAACAATTACTTTCTGTCACATATTAATTTTATATTAAAATAACAGTAATTACCGATATGCATCATTTACAGGAAATTACCCATAAGCACACAAGCAATCATAGTCACATATATGATAAAATAGTAACATGGGCATGTAAATAACAAAAAAACATATCCATATATCATACGATTGGTACTTATCTTAGAAAACCTGTCACCAACTGCTTACAGACTGTCCACAAACCTCCCAGCCATAGACTACACTGTTCATCACTCTCAACAGTGAATCACCCTCGAGCTGGGACTAAACTCCACCTAGGGTAAAGGGATTCCTATTAAGGATAAGGCTCATGGACAACAGGAAAGACATCGTCTTAGGTTCTCACTCAACTAACAACCTACAGCCTCTCATTCCCCACATGCCTGTCCCACCCAAGGAAGTGTGCCCCTTCTCAACTCAACAATCCCTCGACTGCCCCACTTCCCTTCCAGGGCTTCAGCAACAGGCCATACCAGAAGTCTTAGAGCATTGTGCTCACTCAACTAATAGCCTACAACCTCTCATTCCCCACATGCCTATCCCACCCAAGGAAGTGTGCCCCTTCTCTGCTCAACAGTCCCTCGGCTGCCCCACTTCCCTTCCAGGGCTTCAACAACAGGCCAGACTAGAAGTCTCAGAGTGTTGTAGCTGCAGTTTAGCACCTACAAAAATCAATCTCCAACAATTCTCTCACTCAAAGAACTTCTCATAGGCATGACAACCTGCTTCTTCAATCTCGCTCCAAGCTAACCAGGTACACCAACCAAAAAAGATGGAGAAACAGGATTCAGAAAGGTGATATGGTTGTCTCAAGGATAACAGAATGTATGAGTGAAATGGTCATGGAGTCATTGACTGGATAACTGAGTGTGTTTTTGGATTTACTATGAGCTCTTTGTCCCAAAAAATGATGCTCCCCAAATGGTTCCCCTTCCCCCATTCGTAAGGTATCTCTTTGAAAAATTTCCCCCCTGAGCTAAGTTTCTCCATGATATGAATGCATGTCCCCAACTTGACACTTGTCATATCAGAAGTTACTTTTGTCCACTTTTCCCCAACTTTAGAACTTAGGATAAACTAAATATCCATATTTTATGTTTTAGGAAACATTAATATAATATTCTCTTGACTTTTGGCCCTCCCTTTCCCTAATTGGTGAAGTTCAGTCCCCCATCTATTTTATCATGGTTGGTCTGCGCGTAGTGATGTATTGTATATTAATCATGAGTCATGTACAAAGTAGGCGCTCTAGCCTTTAACATCTAGGCGCGCTGGCCTAATTCCAAGACATAAGCATTCTGGCTTATAATATTGGCTCACCAGACTATAATGCATATTATATACACAAAGGTTCAATAACCTTAATATTGCATGCACTTAGTTACTGCGCGCTATATCCTCTATCTTTAAGGTTGCGCGCACCTTAGTTACTGCGCACTGTATTCAAAATTTTTCACATTACATCCCTTTATTTCGCAGTATATGCATGCACCATGCCATGAAAGTTGTATTACAAAAATGATATCTAAACAGCTCACTAGCTTAAATATAATTGGATTATATTTACATTTGGGTTTGGCCGAGGGATATTACAATCCCCTCCCCTTATTTATGCACTGTCCTCAGTGCATTATGTACCCATATAGAACAAAATTCTCAAAATCCTTCAAAAAGATGCGAGTATTCTACCCACATTGCATCCTCATTCTCCCAAGTAGCATCTTTAGGTCCGTACTAGGTCCATTGGACCTTTACAAGCCCTATGGCTCGATTCCAGAGTTGTTTGAATTTTTGATCCAGGATGCGCACTGGATGCAGTTGGAAAGAACCTTCTTGCTCCACTTGAATAACATTCCAATCAAGAACATGATTAGCATTGGGTATATATTTCTTTGGAAATGATACATGGAAGACATTATGAACATACATAGATGCAGGCAATGCAATCATATAAGCAACTAGACCAATCCTTTCTAGGATTTCAAATGGTCCACAAAATGTGGCTGCTAACTTGGCGCAGCTTCCTAGCTTCAGGGAACTCATGTTAGCTTTCACTTTTAGGAAAACATGATCACCCACTTTTAATTCTCTATGGATTCTGTTTTTATCAGCATAACTTTTTTGTCTGTCTTGAGCATCTTTCAAATTCTGCTTAATTTTTAACATTTGGTCCTCCATCTCCTTGAGCAATTCTAGTCCGACTACTATTCTATCAACTGGAGTATTGCACCTTCTACCGTAAAGTGCTTTAAATGGGATAATTCTCAATGATGCATCATACCCATTGTTATAATCAAATTCTACCAAGTGTAGGTAGTCTTCCCATTTCGATGGTTTGTCCATCACATACATTCTCAACATATCTTCTATCACCCTGTTCACTCTTTATGTCTGTCCATCAGACTCAGGATAATAAGTTGTATTAAAGTTTAGATTCATTCTGAATCCTTTGAAAAATCCTTTCCATAAATTCGAGGTGAATTTCGGGTCTCTGTTGGACACAATTGTTTTAGGAATTCCATGCAATCGTGCCACTTCCTTCATGAAAATATCAGCGACATTTGATGCTTTGTGAGTAGTTTTTAGTGGAATAAAATGGGCAGCTTTTGTAAGCTTGTACACCACTACCATAATCAAATCATGTACCTTTCCTGTTCTAGGAAATCCTATAATAAAATCCATTGTCACCACTTCCCACTTCCATTCAGGAATGGGCAAAGGTTGCAACAATCCTGTTGGGTGCCTATGCTCTGTTTTAACTTTTTGGCATTCCATACACCTAGTGATGTATTCTGTAATTTCTCTCTTCATACCTAGCCAAAAGTATTGGCTCTTGACCCCAGCTATGATTTTCTGATATCCAGGGTGCCTTGCATAAGGAGCATTATGCATCTCACGCAAAATTATACGTTTCAAGTCCTGGACATTTGGTACAAAAATTATGTTCTTGTGCAATAGTATTTCGTCTACTCCCAACTTATAAATATCCATCTTCTGTGGTGTCTTACCTTGCTATAGTTTTTCTATCGATTCTCTATACTGGAGATCTGTATTTGCAGCCTCCAAAATTTTTCTTTTAGCATCAGTCTGATACATGCTAATGGTTGTAACATGTAGTTCATGCACCCTCTTGTTGAGTGCATCAACCACTTTATTTTCTTTCCCTTTGATATGATTTATATCAAATTTATGTTCTCTTAGAAATTCTAACCATCTGCTTTGCTTAGCATTTAGATTTGGCTGATCAAATAAATATTTCAAACCATTATGGTCTGTTCTTAGCTCAAACCTCTTTCCCATGAGGTAGTGTCTCCATTTCCTCAGGGCATGCACTATGGCTGCCAAATCCAAATTGTGAGTGGCATTGTTTCTTTCATGCTCCTTTAACTTCCTTGATTCATAACATATCACAAATCCATTTTGACTGAGGAGTCCACCCAGTCCTTCATTACATGCATTTGTGCATACAATGAAATCTTCATTTGGGTTTGCAATCCCTAGTATTGGAGCACTTGTCAATAATTGTTTCAAATGTTGGAAACTTTTTTCATAGTCCGACGTCCACTGAAACTTCATGCCTTTCCTTTGCAAGGAAGTGATTGGGTGTGCTATCTTTGAGAATCCTCCAATGAATCTCCTGTAGTAGCTTGCAAGGCCCATCAAAGATCTTACCTCTATCACATTCTTTGGTGCTGACCATTCTCTAATGGCTTCTACCTTCTCAGGGTCCATTGCTACCCCATCTTTTGAGATGATATGCCCCAAATAATGAAATTGTTTCTAATAAAATGAGCACTTGCTCAATTTGGCATACAACTGATGTTCCCTTAATACTTGCAACGCCATCCTCAAATGATGTTCATGCTCTTCCTTTGACTTGGAATATATAAGAATGTCATCCAAAAAGTCAATAACAAACTTTTCCAAATACTCTCAAAAACACCATTCATTAATCACATGAAAACAGTTGGTGCATTTGACAATCCAAATGGTACCACTGTGAACTCATAATGACCACACCTTGTCTTGAACGCGATCTTGCTAATATCTTGTTCTTTAATTCTTACCTAATGGTATCTTGATTTGAGATCTATCTTTGAAAATATCCTTGCATCCTTCAATTGATCAAAGAGGTCAACAATCCTTGGTAGAGGATATTTGTTCTTAACAGTCACTTTATTCAATTGTCTGAAGTCAATGCACAATCTTAACGTTCCATATTTATTTTTCACAAACAAGACTGGGGTACCCCAAGGTGATACACTTTGGTGTATATACCCCTCCTTCATAAGTTCTTCAAGCTGCATTTGCAACTCTTTCAATTTTGGTGTACACATTGTATAAGGAGTCTTTGATATTAGCACTGCTCCAGGCATCAAATCTATAGAGAAACCAATGTCTCTCCTTGGGGGTAGTCATGGTACTTCCTTGAATACATCTTCAAACTCTTTGAGGACTGCAAAATTCTCCAAATTTGGCACCTTGTCTTTAGGTGTCTCCTCCATATGAGCTACAAATATTTGGCATCCTCTTCTATAACATTTCTTCAGCTACAATGCTGAAATTTCTCTAACGGTTACTGCCCTGGGAATTCCCTGCACTTTTCTTTGGTTCCCTTCTTCATCCAAGCAAGTGAATTCTTTGTTATGAAAATCCAATAGAGTGTGATGTGGGTCCAACCAATCCATCCCAATTAAACAGTCATAGGAACATAAGGGTAAGATGTTCAAATCTGCCCTGGTATTTAGTCCATTCATGTCTATGAGGCAAGACTTAACCATATCATTAACTTTTCTTCTGGCTCCTGTAGCTAGTTGGACCAACCAAGATTTCGCATGATTTCTTCTTGGTAATTGCAAACTTTCCACCATATTAGGGTCTATATAACTATGTCTAGATCCCAAATCAATTAAAATAGAAAGGGTTTGGTTGTTGATCATACCTTCCACTTCAATCATGTGGGACTGATACTCTTCTTGATTTTTGTCCAGGGCTGCATAAATCCTTGGCACATTTCTGCCCATGTCCTCTACCATCTTAGCTTGTTGTACATTTTGAACAACCCTACCTTTTTCACCTCTGTAAGGACAATATCTGAACCTATGGTATCCTTTAAAACCCCAACATTACATAGGTGGTTGTCTTGGCCCTTGACTCCCTGTGTCAATCACTCTAGTTTCCTTATGTGTTTTCTGCCATTGTGGATTATTTCTTAATAACAGTGGCTTAGCTCCCTTCTTCCTCTGATCCATATTGAATTTCTTATTGTCTTCCCAAGCCTTTTGGAAAGTTTGTATTGCTTTCAGCTAGTCATATAAGCATTTATCTCTCCTTATGGTCTCTTCTAATGTCTTGGGATCATCATACTGTATTTTGTCACTGATGAACGATGGAAATCCACTTAAGTATTGTTGAATCTTGACTATCTCATCCTTAATGAAAGAGACATACTTCAACAGTTCCAGAAACCTTNAGCTTGAGTTCAAAGAACTCTTTCATTTTCTTGTCATAGTATCTCTTGGTCAAGTACTTCTTCTCAAAATACTTCTCGAATTCTCTCCAAGTAACATTTTCCTCTACAATTTTTTGTACCTGCACAAGTTGATCCCACCACATGGAGGCCTTTCCTTTGAGTTGATAGATAATGATTCTACCTTCAACATGAGAAGAATAATTATGCAATTGAAAATACTTCCTCATGCCTATCAACCATGTTTCAGCATCTTCATCCTGTTAGCACTTTGTAAATTATGTCCAGCTGAATAGACAGATGATGAGGTAACGGTTTCAACCAGCTTTAGAGATGAGGCACTAGCCTGCCCAACTCAGAGAGGGATCTCTTCTGTCACTTGATATATCTATGGAAACCGACAATTAGATTTGATTTGTTTGGGAGATTTTTAATAGAGTTGTTGGCGAAGAAGAGGGGAACACTATGGGCTATGGAGTCAAAATTCTGAAAGTGAATGAAGACAATGTGTAGACTGATAAAACTCTCTAGAGGAAAAAGGCTAAATAAGGTGATGAATCTAAGTTATTCTTGAAATAAAAATATGTGTAGGAAGATAAAGAATACAAATAAATGCATCAGAGCATTGCTGAAATGAATTCTCAATAAGTTAAGAAGACAATCACATAGTTTAAATTGCTTAGACCAAGAGTGTCACAGGATGAATTCTGGGCCTTTAAACTCTCCAATTTAAACAGAAGAAAACTTAAATGAAATGACAGGCTATAAGAAATACATATGATGAAAGGAAACAAAGCTTATATCACCACCCATTTGAATATTTTCATAGAGACTTCAAAATCTTCTACATTTGTATTTGATTCAGATTCATAAAATTTACAAATAAAGTTTGATATAACCAAAAAGGTGCTCTTACACTTCTTCCAACATCGGATAATTCAAGCCTCTTAGTACTTATACAATTTGATCAAAAAATAATTGAAACTAAAACGTTTCAGCTTCTGTAACAGTTTTAGATGTCAGTTTCGGTATACGAAATGACTTACAATCATTAAAAAAAAGAAACATTTCATCATCATGAATAATCTCTCCGACCACCCAGCTACTTCCGCTACACCTAGCCTGCTCTATACTTCCGTTAGGTCTGGTAAGATGGGTGACAACTGGAGATCATCTGTTGTTTCCGGGGACATGGCATTTTGTCTTTCTCAACCATACAAGTTCCTTCCATTGTGCGCCAGAGGGGATTTTGTAGTCCATCATCTCTTTAATCAAAATTTCCAGGTTGATGCATGTTGTGTAGAACATGATTGGCACACTGACTTTCACTGTTTTGAATTTGTTCATAATTTCGAAATCAGAAGCTAAGTGTTCTACCAAGCAAGGACCCTTCAGACTTTCTTCCATATCTTCAAACCTGGAATGGTCCATCCTGCATTGCATGAGAAGAGTGTGATAATCTTCTTGCTTGTACAACGAGCCTTTACCATCTTAGAATCATGGGAGGCCTTTGGCAAACAATTGTTCAAAGGCGTCTTTAAACTCCTGTATGTTATGGTCCATTTGCACAGCATTGTTCTGAACCAATCTGAGCAGGTTATGTTTGGAAATGATTCTCTTGGATGAAATGATTAAAGTGGTCTTGTCTTTCACACCGATGGTATGAAGATCAGCGGTTGGTATGGCATTCAACAAGTCAATGGAATTTTGGGCCCATTCCAAGGGCTTCTTCGCTAGTACTTCATTTACAACAGTGCAGTTGTTTCAAGCTGTAGCAACCATGTTGTCCTTGTCATTGATAAAGTTAAGATAACTTCAGAATTTAGCAACCTCTGCAGCAATTGCATCCCATATCACATGTTTTACCCTTCAATATAGTTTTTATCTTGTTCACTCTTTCCTACAGGTCTTGGTTCTCTCCGTAGAGTTGAGCTAATTTCTCGTCCTTCACCTTAGCCTCTTGTTTCAGTTTTTCTAAGTTTTCTTTTAGATCCTTTATCTTGCCTGTTTTCAAACTTATCTAGGACATAGCCTAAACTAACCCCTTAGCATTTGATCCAACCTCTGCATTGACAGGTATGATAATATCCATATCTGATGTTGTCACTTGCATCTGTTACCAACTTTCCTTCTCTTTCTTCAATTGCAACACCTTATCCTTCTAGTCTAGAGCCTCTTGTCTGAAGGTTTCCTTTTCCTACTCCAAAGCAGTTAACTCTATTGTCCGTGGATGGTCTATAGGTGACATCTTCAATCTTTTCTTCAAACTTTGAAACATTTTATCCTTTTTGACCAGAGAGTCCTTCATCCCTTGTGGACCTTCAGACTCTAATCTTTTTACCTGCATCATCCAAGCTTTACTGGACACCTTTTATTGTTTCAGTTCTCTATCAAATTTAATACATGTGTTGTCAACCTTGAAACTTTTAGATCTAAGATTAGGTGATCAGCGTACAACATATCACTGACATTTATGTGGAATTTCACTTTGTCAGGAGTGCCGATGTTCTCATCGTGTACCTTGAACTCAAATACCTTATCATTATCGGCCACTGCAATGTTGAATGTCTTTTTCTCGACATCTCTGACTGAGAGTACGTGAGATTTGCACTGAGATGTCCCTTCCACTTTGGGAAAAATATCCTTTATCTTGTTATTGGCCATACTCCCTTTCACTGCATATTGATGTAGCAAGTCTTCCTTAGATTGATAAACCATCTCAAGAGTCTGGCCAAATATGTGTTTCCTGCTACTGAAAACCTTCATGTTGCCTTCATTTTGTGGTTTGTCTTTGGGATTGATCTCTTCTTTCTGGACCTTAGTGTCTACCATCTCCATGCACATCTTTCCTTTCCGTTCTTCTTCTTCCAAGTCAATAATTGGAAAAGGTGATGAGCCTCTCATTTTCTTGAGGGTGTCTTGTTGGCCGCTAGCCCCTAGGGATTTTAAACTGCTTCTCTTATTGAATATGCTCATTTTAGGAGCCTTGATAATTAACCTGGGTGAGGGTTTTTGTGTTGAGCTTTGCTGGGAAGTAGTCTCTGTATTCTTTTCTTGTTCATGCAGTGTGATGACTTCTATTTCTGTGCAGGTCTCTAGATTGGCCAATTTATCTATTTCTTCAACATCTTCGTGTTCATAAGGGCCTTGTCTTCTTGCCAATATTCTCTTTGATATAAACTGATGTGGATCGTATCTTCTTCCTTGCAGCCGTGTGAACCCAAACTCATTGAGTTTAGACTGAATTTGAGGCAAACAAGACTTGCTCTTCACCACAAAAGGACCTGCCATGAACGAGAATTTCAGATTTGAAGCCTTGTGAGCTTTGAGGAAGTGTTCAGTCTCTGAGATAATCCTCTGTATTATAAATTCCAACGCAAATATCCTAGGAGTAAGGAAAACTGGTAAAAGGTGAGGTCCTTCTTGGCATCCGTATACCCAAATCACAGTGGACTGAGTGAAAAACATCCAGTCTCCCATAGCATTCTCCATACTCGGTGGCAATGAACTTTTCATCACTTCTAGGACTCTTGGCAAGTCTGAACCGAAAATGAGACTTTATATTCTAGACATGATTTTATTGATGAAGATGAGCATGGTGATCTTTTTACACTCGGTCAAAATAAATGCAGCTTCAGGGAGCTCGGTATTGTTAGATCCTAGAAACATTCTCAATAGATGAGAGTAGTATCTGAAATGTTTCAATGAGATGAACTTAACCATCTGTTGATGTATGTTCTCTGTAATAAATTCATCAAAACTGACACTGACTGGTTGCCTAGACAAGAAGAAAATTAACAGGATTCCTAACATAACCTCTACCAAAAAATTGTCATTGTCTAGAACTAGAATTTGACTCAACAGAGAGCAAGCCTACTGGACTTCGATGATCATGATGCTTAGATTGGCAGGCAGGGATAGACTTTCTGAATGATGTTCAAGTTTGACTATGGTTTGCAAAAATAGGGTTTTTACCTTGGGAAAGCATTCCCTATAAATAATAATCATTCTCTATTCCTTAAAGGGTTCTGACACCATAGAGGAGGCGTCTATTACATTAATGGCATGTCTGAGTGAGGGACCATCTACTTTACATAGGAATTTTGACCCTAATTTATTTAGGATGATTCTTTCTCCCTGGGAATATCTCTTAGCACACCAATTCACGAATTTGGGGAACAAGAAAATTGTTTCTACAACATAATGAGTGAAAGAGGCTCAAGCCACTTCAAGAAAGGATATGTGGGATCCGATGTTGTTCATCAAATTCACTTTGGGCACAGAAACAAGTGAGACCATTGTCATTGTGTCAAAAATGTTAGAATCTCTTTCATTTAGGGTATCTTCCCTGGAGGGAGTATCGAGTTCACTCACAGATAAAAAAATAGGATTGGAAACCATCGTGAAGAAAACCTGATAAGCGGCGAGAAAAATAATTTGGTTCGGTCCTGAATTTCAAATTTTGGATGGAAGCTTTGCACCAAATCTCCAAACATTCGACTTCTTCAAATAATCATAGAATAATGCCCAGGGTACCTCCTTTTTTAGGCGTCTATTTCCATAGAGGTTTGGAGAAAAGAGGTTTTATATGAACCACCCTTAGCCTTGATGTGTCTTAGAGAACGTCATGTGTCCATGATTTAAACCATGGTAGTTTTCCCCGGTCCACCCCTTGTTGGATAATTCTCATGCTACTTCGATCGTCGAATTGCACCTTGGTCATTGATCTGGGTCATTTCAAGATCTACGGTCAGCGTCTTGCCCGACGAATTTGACATTGGAGGTTGAAAAAGGTGGTTTTGGTCAGACAACCCTCTTTTCCAATATACTTATAAGGGTGCCATGCGTCCCACAAAATAACATGACAGTTTTCCCCAGCCTGCCCTTGACCACTTAATATTTGTGGTAGTTGTATCTCCGATACACGTCTCGACTGTTGATCTGGGTCGCCTTTGAGATCGACGGTCGGTTGAGATTTATTCTTCATATCTCCACTACTTCATCCAAACACCACCATATATAGATGGGTCCTCTAAATTTATCACAGCTCTGTGGCGATTCAACCCATCATAAAATGTTTGAAACTCGGACACCAGCTGGGAATTATATGGTGATAACATTGGCTCCAATTGGGGATGTTATCCTCCCCGTGAGGTAGCAAAGAACCATAGACCAAGTGCCTACCCATTGGGCTGTAAGCTTATGTGTGTGATCTAAATCTCTTTATTTTATTCAAAAACTTCAAACTAGCTAGCACGATTTAGGGCCTTCACCTCGGGCTTCAACCGTGTTGTTTTTATCTCAATCTTCATACTTAAAGAAAAACCAAAATGCAAAGCGGTCATGTACAATGGATGGTGGATGATGATCTTTTAAACGACGTAGTTCTTGAGGAACCTACCATTCACAAGCCCTCCTCTGGTGGGTTCTCTATTACTCTCCTCCAACAAATAGTCATTGTTCCCGTGGTAAGTTGTAATTTTGAACAAGCCCAGCCACAGGTGATCGAATTTTCTTTGTTTTCCCTTATTTTCATTCTTGGCATCCCACCTCAATATCCAGTNCAAAAGATTCCATGATTTTCTCTTGACGTAGTTGGGCATTGTTGAAAGCATTTTCTCTGGTTTGCTGCAAGCTGATGAGTTCATCCTCCCTTCTATGACTAGCATTCATCTCTGCTTCTTTCTCTTGTAACAAATTCATCACTAGAAATCCGACTGTCATAGGAAAGATGGCTTATGTACTGTAGACGATCTGGAAAGGAGATGTGGCAATGGATCTCTTTGGGGATATCTTGTCCGCCCACAACACATGAATGAGATTCTTGTGCCATGCCTTTTGATTCTCTTGCAACATTTTTTTTATGATTTTGACCAGTCTTTTGTTTGAAGACTCAGCCAATCCATTTCCTTGCGGGTAGTATGACATGGAATGGCCAAGATTAATATTGTAATCACTACAAAGTTTATTTGTTTTTTTAGATTTAAAAGCCGTTGCGTTGTCTATTATAATATTGGTCAAACATCCAAACCTGGATAAGATATTTTCCTCTAGAAACCGAATGATAACGTCATCTGTAGCTTGTCTAGTAGGAACAACTTCAATCCATTTGGTAAAATAATATGTTGCAGTCAGGATCCATTTTTGTTGAGCCGAATATTGTGGGTGTATTTCTCCTATGAAATCCAGGCCCCATTTCCTGAAAGGAGCTTCTACCGAAATGGGCTTCAACAATAGAGATTGTAGCTTTCCTTTCCCATCAAATATTTGGCATTCATGGTACTTTGACACCTCCTTGTAAACATCAAGGAAAATACTAGGCCAATAAAAACCATCTCTCAACATTTTGTGTACAGTTGTCTTCCAATAATGATGACCTCCACAATCTTGTTTATGGAATTCTATGATGGTCCTTTCTGCTTCCTCCTCTATCAAACAACTCAGTAAAATTCCTCCTGGGTCTTTCCAGTATAGTAATCCATTGACAATGCAGAATTTTGTCGCTTTCATTTTTAAGAACCTAGCCTTTGTTTTGTTATATTCAGGAGGAGCTTGCAGATTTTTAATACAAAGATAATGTCCACATACCACGCAGAATCAAGAAATTTCTGAGATATCTGTGGAGTCACCTTCTCTTCCTTTATTGTAATTTATGACATGTCTGTAGTGAAATTAATTCCTAGAAGTTCACATTTTGTTTGTGACATTAGTCTAGCAAGTCCTTTTTCTTTAATCAACTTCATGGGCTTGATGTCGAGATCATATTCTAATAGTACTGCAATCCATTTTCCCCTCTTTCCTTTAGGATCGGGTTGAGTTAATATGTCCTTTACCGAGCTACTAGGGACATAAGTAATAGTATGTGAATGTAGAATATACACCCTGAATTCTTTCAATGCTTTGAACAAAGCATATGCCTACTTTTCCATGATGTCGTATTTTAAAGGAGCATCTCTCAATGTCTTACTGTAGTATGCTATGGGCTTCTCAAAATTCCGGTCATCTTTCTAGAGTAATACCCCTGCAATTGTGTGTTCTGAAGAGAAAGAGAAAAGTGTGAAATATTTCTCTAAATTAGGACTAGCTAGCACAAAATCCTTTGTCAATGCTACTTTGATGTCCTCAAAGGACTTTCTAGCCTCAGGAATCCATTTGATTTCATTTCCTTTCTTTAACATGTTGGTGATATGCTTTATGATCTATGCTAAATTAGGAATAAATCTTCTCAGGAAATTTACTTTACCTAGAAAGGATTGTACTTCCTTTTTGCTTTTGGGTATGCCAATATTCAAGATACCTTCAACTCTGCTGGGGTCTAATTTTTTCCCTTCCTTAGAAATGATATCCCCTAAGAGTTTCCCTTCTTCCCTGGAAAAGTTTGACGTTTTTGGGTTGAGTTATATGCCAAATTTTCTTCATTTCTTGAACACTCTTCTGAGATGTTTGATGTGCTCCTCATCTGTAGAAGAATACACAATAATGTCGTCCAGGTATATAATGATGAATTTATCTATTTCATATGCAAATGCTATGTCCATAGCCCTTTGAAATGTTGCTCTAGAGTTCATAAGACCAAATGGAATTTTGGCATACATGAATGTTCCCTAAGGTGTGGTGAATGTTGTCTTTTCTTGATCGTTAGGATGTACCATGATCCAGTTGTATCCTGAGAAACCATCCAACATTGACATCTTTTGAGAACCCACTACCTTCTGTAGAATGTGGTCCATTTTGGGAAAAGGTTAGTTATCTTTAAGAGATACCTTATTTAGATTTCTGAAGTCCACACATAGTCTGATCTCCCCACTCTTCTCTCAGACAGGTACTAGATTTTCTACCCATTTGGAGAATATTAGGGACACTATGACTTTTGCTTCAAGCAGCTTCTTCACTTCTTTCTCTATCAATGGTAACAACAGAGAGTTTATTCTTCTCAAATTTTGTTTAAATGGCTTGTGATCTTCTTTTATCGGGATGACATGCTGGATTATACTAGTATCATAAACTTTCAAGTCATCATAGCTCCAGGCAAAAACATCAGGGAATTCTTTCATCAATTTTACATACCTCTCTTTTAATTTAGGGCTGAGCTTCCTGGATAGTTTAATGATATTCGGGTCTTCTGGAGTACCAATGTTCAACCCTCCATGTCCTCTTCATCTACTATGATCTTTGGACTTCTGGCCACATCGTTGTTATCAAAAAGTTTTTCCAATGGTACCAGGCCTTTGGGGATAACATTGATTTTTAGCTGCACGATATCTCTTCCAACAATTTGATTGTCAAAGTATCCTTCTTTGGTGAAAACAGTTGCATCTACTTCATCGTCGTAACATTCATCGATGTTTAAATTCTTGAACTCATTTTCCATCCTGAGGAAGATTTCTATCTATTTATCATCTTCGAAGACTTGCCAGTGTTTCATATTATATGGTATCGTTGGTCTATACTTGAATTCAACCTTGTATCTTTTTCTAGGAAAAATTGGGACTTTGAACACTGCCGCTGAAGTGGCCAGTGCATCTGCAACTTGATTCTTCTCTTGTGGGATTGCTGAAAGGTTGCATTTTGAAAATTTCTCAAGAATTTCTAATACTAGATTTTTGTAATCCCTCAGTCTAGGATGTCCAACTTGGTAGATACCTTTAATTTGATTTATGGTGAGTTCAAAATCTCCAAGTACAGCGATCCTTTTGGTGCCCAGCTCTTCCAAGACTTTCAATCCCAATATAAACGCCTTGTATTTGGCCATAATATTTGTACATTCAAAAATGAGTTTGTAAGAGAATAATTTTGCATATACTGTAGGGTGATTTATCCACACGCCAGCTCCAACTCCTTCTCTACATGCAACTCCATCGAAGTTCATTTTCCATATCTGATCTTCTGGGTCACCCTGTTGTTCTGAGATTTCTTCCGACTGTTGCCCGGGTATACCTTTATCTGCCAGGACTATTTCCATCTCTTCTACCCCTGAGCATATATCATTGAAGAAAATGGAAGACCCAAAATTAGTGCTTATTGAGTATATAGGGTGGTTGGTAGGTTGAGATTTGTTGATGAACATATATTTTAGTAGAAATTCCCTGTACAATCTTTTGTCTTGACCAAAGACAGGAATCTTGGCATATTACATGTCCATATGGAGGGTTCCTTTTAGTTTTCCAGCCCATGATCTAGATAATAGCATGCCAAATTTTGGAGGGTTATCAGCGACCACTACATCCATCACCATGTTCTTCACCAGGATTTGTGCTAAGGAAATGACCATGTCCTTTATCGTGCCAAGGCATTTCACCTTTCTTGAATCAAAAGAGAACAGATACTTATAAGGCCTTGTGACCTCAAGGCCTAGTTGGTCCATGACCACTTTAGGCATCAAATTGTGAGATTCTCCAGAGTCCAGCATAGCATTGTGTAAGGCCATGTCGTGGATTTTAAAGCTTACATAGAAAGGGGGAACTTCTTCATTTTCATCGCTTTCTTCTACTCTCGACCCAAATAAAATGGTTGGGTGGTTGTCTTGTATGTTCAGAGTATCAGAGGTTTGTCCCATAATAAGTATCTTCATGATCTAACTTCTGTATTTGCTATTTCTGATCAATTCATTAAAGGGTATCGAAATCTTAATTTTAGACATCTCACTTTCGAAGTCAAAAGAGGACGGAGTTTTTTCTACCTCTTTAGGGACAGTTTCTTTTCTTGTCAATATTTTCTTCGGCGGTTCCTCTTTTTGTTTTTTCTTATCTGTAGCGTCTTTTACAGTGGAGTCTTTCACAGTGGAATCCTTTTGGGGCTGACTGGAAGAGGGCGCATTACTCTGAGCATCTTTGGTGAGGTTTTCCTTTGGGATGTTACCTTTCGAAGGATTTTGAGGCACCTTTTGATTTCAGAGATTGTATTTCCTTTGGAATTGCATGTTGGCGTTCTGCAATCCGGTCTCATAATCTTATTTTTCTACTAATAACCTCTCATCTTCATCTTGCAAGAAGATTTCACTCACATCCATAAACTAGTCATGTTCTTCCTTGGTCAAAAACACCTCAGTTTCTTTGTCATCATAGCAGTTCACATTATTTTCAAAATATTCATCATAATCTGCATTCATATAATTATTCTGAAAAGGGGGTGTGACTTGTTGTTCTCCCTGATTTCCTTGATTCCCCTGATTTGTTTGGTTTGCTTGAGTTACTTGATTACCCAGATTCCTCTACTCCCTTTGTCGGATTTGTGGACTGACGAGTCTCCTCGGATTCCTGGGTGGACCATCGGCCTGTTCCCTAGGGTTAAGTATGTTTCCTAGTGCCATTCTTTCCATCATCTTTTCCATGTTTCTCATCATCGCATCGAACCTTTCTTCCGATGTTTGTGATGTGGAAGTTTGTGCTTTATCCTAAGTTTTGCCCATGTTTCTACCAGGATTAGCTTTCATTTTTCCTGAGGCCATTAGGTTTAATTTGACTTATATGGCATCTATCATCATATCATCTAGCATGGTAGATATTCTCTCCCTCAATAATAAAGAAAAATCACTTTTGAAAGAATCGACATATCTTAGCTGAGTCGCTTTAGGTGGGGGTTTTACTTCATCAGGAATCACATTATATACCTTCATGAATCTAGCCGAAAACTCTTGCATTGTTTCATCAAGGGACCTACTCATATTATTGTAGTGGGTCAACAATTGAAGGGGGTTTTTCTTATCTCCCCATATGGCAAGGAAAAGTGTCTCAAAATATGCGAAATCTGCGATGCTTGCTGGTGCCAGGGCTCTGAACCATTTTCTTACATCTCCTGCAAGGATTTGTGTGAACAACCTCATTTTCACGTCTGCAAAATCCACCTCCTCTAAGTCTATGAAGTCATTAAACCAGTCTAGGTGTTTCTAGGATGATATGTTACCCTTAGCATCATATAGTTTAATCCTTAGGTTGTATTCCTAGGGTAAGTCATGCAATATAGCAGGCAGTATGAGAGGAGAAAATCTAGCCACCATAGTTGCTGTGAGGGGTCAGAGTGGCTGTCGGTTTCGAACAGGGGGCACTACGGGTTTAACAGGAGTGTATAGAATCAAATCTTGGAATCTTTTTTCATCAAATAGGGTCTCGTCTAAACGGGATTCGGACTTGGTTTTGAACAGGGAGTGTTCGAACTTTAGGTCAAACTCAAGGTTGTCAATGCTGATCAATCCTTCCCTAGGTGAGGACGACTATCGATTTGGATGTAACACAGGGGTCACTGTCCTTTCTTTTCTTCTTCGACCAAGCTTTTTAGGAATAGAGACAAGGACTGCAAGCTCAGGTCTGGGTTTCTCCTAGTGTGTATTCTCTTAGGAGCCAGGGTTTCTATCTCACACAACGTAGTACAACTAGTCTCTAGGTAATGGAGTCACCAGGGTAAAGATAATATTTAGCCAGTAAGGTGTTTGGTCCACTGTCACCCTTAGGGATCAAATTAAAGATTTAAGTCATTTTCCTAGGGAATTTTTTTTTATTTCATCCCCGGCAATGGCGCCAAAATGTTAGGACTCTGCAAATTCTGTCCGACTGAATAGACAAATCATAGAGGTAACTGTTTCAACCAGCTTTAGAGATGAGGCACTAGCTTGCCCAACTCAGAGAGGGATCTCTCGTGTCACTTGATATATCTATGGAAACCGACAGCTAGATTTGATTTGTTTTGGAGATTTTTAATAGAGTTGTTGGCGAAGAAGAGGGGAACACTATGGGCTATGGAGTCAAAATTCTGAAAGTGAATGAAGATAATACATAGATTGATAGAACTCTCCAGAAGACAAAGGCTAAATAAGGTGATGAATCTGAGTTATTGTTGAAATAAAAAGATGTGTAGGAAGATAAAGAAGACAAATAAATGCTTCAGAGAATGGCGGAAATGAATTATGAATAAGTTAAGAAGACAATCACATAGTTTAAATTGCTTATACCAAGAGCGTCGCAAGATGAATTCTAGGCCTTTAAACTCTCCAATTTAAATAGAAGAAAATTTAAATGAAATGACAGGCTACAAGAAATACATACGATGAAAGGAAACAAAGTTCATATCACCACCCATTAGAATCTTTTCATAGAGACTTCAAAATCTTTTGCATTTGTATTCGATTCAGATTCATGAAATTTACAAATAAAGTTTGATACAACCAAAAAGATGCTCTTACACTTCTTCCAACATCGGCTAATTCAATCCTCTTAGTACTTATACAATTTGATAAAAAAATAACTAAAAATGAAACGATTCAGCTTCTGTAACAGTTTCGGATGTCAGTTTTGGTATACAAAACAACTTACAATCATTAACAAAAAGAAATATTTCATCATCATGAATAATCTCTTTGACCGCCCGGCTGCTTCCACTACACCTGGCCTGCTCTGTACTTCCGTTAGGTCTGGTAAGATGGGTGACAGCTGGAGATCCTCTGTTGTTTCCAGGGACGTGCCATTTTGTCTTTCCCAACCGTACAAGTTCCTTCCATTGCGTGTCAGAGGGGATTTTGTAGTCCATCACCTCTTTAATCAAAATTTCCAGGTCGATGCACATTGCGTAGGATGTGATTGGCACACTAACTTTCACTGTTTTGAATTTGATCATAATTTCGAAATCATAAGCTAAGTGTTCTACCAAGCTAGGACCCTTCAGACTTTCTTCCATATCTTCAAACCTAGAATGGTCCATCCTACATTGCATGAGAAGAATGTGATAATCTTCCTACTTGTACAATGAGCCTTTACCATCCCAAAATGAGGGGAGGCCTTTGGCAAACAATTGTTCAAAGGTGTCTTTAAACTCCTATATGCTATGGTCCATTTGCATAGCTTTGTTCTGAACCGATCTGAGCAGGTTGTGTTTGGCAATGATTCTCTTGGATGAAATGATTAAAGCGGTCCTGTCTTTCACACCGATGGTCTAAAGATCGGCGGATGGTATGGAATTAAACAAGTCGATGGCATTTTGGGCCCATTCCGAGGGCTTTTTCACTATCACTTCATTTACAACAGCGCAGCTGTTTCAAGCTGTAGCAACCATGGTTTCTTTATCGTTGATAAAGTTTAGATAACTTTTGAATTTAGCAACCTCCACAACAATCGTGTCCCATACCACATGTTTGGCTCTCTGCAGTAGCGTTTTACCCTTCAATCTGGTTTTTAGCTTGTTCACTCTTTCCTGCAGGTCTTGGTTCTCTCTGTAGAGTTGAAATAATTTCTCGTCCTTCACCTTAGGCTCTTGTTTCAGTTTTTCTAAGTTTTCTTTTAGATCCTTGATCTCACCTATTTTCAAACTTATCTAGGACATAGCCTGAACTAACCCCTCAACATTTGATCCAGTCTCTGCATTGGCAGGTATAATAATCTCCATATCTGATTTTTTCGCTTGCATATGTGACCAACTTTCCTTCTCTTTCTCCAACTACAACACCTTAGCCTTGTAGTCTAGAGCCTCTTGTCTAAAGATTTCCTTTTCCTTCTCCAAAGCAGTTAACTCTACTGTTTGTGGATGGTCTGTAGGTGACATCTTCAATCTTTTATTCAAACTTTGAATCATTTTATCCCTTTCGTCTAGAGAGGCCTTCACCCCTTGTGCACCTTCAGACTCTAATCTTTTTACCTGCATCATCCAAGCTTTGCTGGACACCTTTTCTTGTTTAAGCTTTCCATCCAGTTTCAATACATGTGTTGTCAACCTTGCAACTTTTAGAGCTAAGCTTAGGTAATCAACGTACAACATATCACTGACATTTTTGTGGAATTTCACATTGTCAGGAGTGTCGATGTTCTCATAGTGTACTTTGAACTCAGATACCTTATCATTATCGACCACTGCAATGTTGAATGTCTTTTTCTCGACATCTGTGACTGAGAGTAGGTGAGCTTTGCACTGAGATGTCCCTTCCACTTCAGGCAAAATATCCTTTATCTCGCTATTGGCCATACTCCCTTTCATTGCATACTGATGTATAAAATCTTCCTTAGATTGATAAACCGTCCCGAGAGTCTAGCCAAATATGTGTTTCCTGCTGCTGAAAACCTTCATGCTGCCCTCATTTTGTGGTTTGTCTTTGGGATTGATCTCTTCATTCTGGACCTTAGTGTCTACCATCTCCATGCATGTCTTTCCTTTCTATTCTTCTTTTTCAAAGTCAATAATTGGAAAAGGTGATGTGGCTCTCATTTTCTTGAGGGTGTCTTGTTGGCCGCTGGCTCCTAGGGCTTTTGAACTATTTCTCTTATTGAAGATGCTCATTTTAAGAGCATTGATAATAAACCTAGGTGAGGGTTTTTGTGATGAGATTTGCTGGGAAGTAGTCTCTGTCTTCTTTGCTTGTTCATGCAGTGTGATGACCTCCATTTCTATGCAGGTCTCTAGATTGGCCAATTTATCTATTTCTTCAATGTTCTCGTGTTCATAAGGGCCTTCTCTGCTTGCCAATATTCTCTTTGATATAACTTGATGTGGATCATATCTTCTTCCTTACAGCTGTGTGAACCCAAACTCATTGAGTTTAGACTGAATTTGAGGCAAACAAGACTTGCTCTTCACCACAAAAGGACCTACCACGAATGAGAATTTTAGATTTGAAGCCTTGTGAACTTTGAGGAAGTGTTCAGTCTCTGAGATAATCCTTTGTCTTATAAATTCCAATGCAAATATCCTAGGATTCAGGAAAAATGGTAAAAGTTGAGGTCCTTCTTGGCATCTGTATACCCAAATCACAGTGGACTAAATGAAAAACATCTAGTATCCCACAGCATTCTCCGGACTCGGTTGCAACGAAATTTTCATCTCTTCCAGGACTCTTGGCAAGTTTGAACCGAAAATGAGACTGTATATTCTGGACATGATTTTGTTGATGAAGATGAGGATGGTGATCTTTTTACACTCGGTTGAAATAAATGCTACTTCAGGGAGCTTGGTATTGTTAGATCCCAGAAACATTCTCAACAGATGAGAGTAGTATCTGAAATGTCTCAATGAGATGAAATTAACTAGCTCTTGATGTGTGTTCTCCACAATAAATTCATCAAAAATGACACAGACTGATTTCCCAGATAGGAAGAAAATTAACAAGATTCCTAACATAAGCTCTACCACAAACTTGTCATTGTCTAGACCTAGAATTTGACTCAGCAGAGAGCAAGTCCACTGGACTTCAACGATCATGATGCTTAGATTGGAAGGTAGGGATAGAATTTATGAATGATGTTCAGGTTTGACTATGGTTTGAAAAAACAGGGTTTTTATCTCGGGAAAGCATTCCTTATAAATCATAATCATTCTCTTCTCCTCAAAGGGTTCTGACACCACAGGGGAGGTGTCTGTTACATTTAGGGCATGTTGGAGTGAGGGACCATCTACTTTGCACATGACTTCTGACCCTAATTTCTTTAGGATGACTCTTTCTCCCTGGGAATATCTCTAAGCACACCAGTTCATGACTTCGGGGAATGGGAAAATTGTTTCTATGACATAAAGGGTGAAAGAGGCTCAAGCCACTTCAAGAAAGGATATGTGGGATCCAACGTTGTTAAGGAAATTCATTTTGGACATAGAAATGGGTGAGACCGTTGTCACTGTGTCAAAAATGTCAGAATCTCTGTCAATTAGGGTATCTTCCCTGGAGGGAGTATCCGGTTCACTCATGGATAAAACAACAGGATTGAAAGCCATCATGAAGAATACCTGATAAGAAATGAGAAAACTAATCTGGTTCGGTCTTGAATTTCAAAATTTGGATGGAAGCTTTGTGCCAAATATCCGAATGTTTGACTGCTTCAAATACTCATAGAATAATGCTTGGGTTACCTCCCTTTATAGGTGTCTATTTCCATCGAGGTTTGCAGAAAAGAGGTTTTAGATGAACCACCCTTAGCCCCGATGTGTCTAAGAGAACACCGCGTGTCCATGATTTAAACCAGGGTAGTTTTCCCTGGTTCGCCCCTTGTTGGCTAATTCTCGCGCTACTTTGATTGCCGAATTACACCTCGACTGTTGATCCAGGTCGTTTCAATATCTACGATCAGCATATTACCCGACGAATTTGACATCAGAGGTTGAAAAAGGTGTTTTTGGTCAGACAACCCTCCTTTTCGATATACTTCTAAGGGCCTCACGCGTCCCGCAAAAATCTATGAAGGTTTTCCCCAGCCCGCCCTCAACCGCTTAATCTTTTAGCTAGTTGTATCTCTGATACATGTCTCGGTCGTTGATTTGGGCCACCTTTGAGATTGACGGTCAGCTGAGATTTACTATTCATATCTCCTCTACTTCGTCCAAATGCCGCTAGATATAGATGGGTCCTCTAAATTTATCACAGCTTTGTGGCGATTTAACCCATCATAAATTTTCGAAACTCAGACACTAGTTGGGAATTATATGGTGATAACACATCCTTCTTGTGCTCACCATCAAATGTAGGAGGTTTGATTTTGTTCATTTCTCCTCGCAGCTCATCCATCCCAGATCTCTTATACCTTCTGACAGGGGATAGACTTGAGCTATTGCCTACTCTCTTATGAGAATGCCTATGGGGATGATGGTGATGTCTACTAGCACTTTTTACTTCTCCCTTATCCTCTGAAGATTTGTGACTCTCAGAGCTACTTGAGTTACTCTCCTTAACCAATTTCTTCTCTATTCTATTCAAACCTTCCAATAGCTTCATGTTGAATTCATCCTGCTGCTCTTTGGCTTTTATAAGCCTTTCATTATCAGCTTTATGGCTTTGGACATCCTTCTACAAATTCTTAATGGTCTCACCCATATTCATATATTCATTCCTCTCTTCTCCATGTTGGTTAGAGTTCGTTCCTTCCATGCCCAAATGGATATCCATCCCTTCTCTCTTCTCTGGATGACTGTAATTCCCCTGTGCCTCTTCCATTCCTATAGAATCTGCACTGGTCTAACCTGACCGAGTTGTTTTTAATTCTACAAAACGTGCATCCATCAAAACTAATTATACTAACAAATCAACAATTCATGTGAATATGCATTGTTTCGATTCAACATACACATCAACATTATCACTCCTGGTTTTCTGGTGTTATCACCACGAAAATTCTAGATAAGACCCAAGTCTCGAGAATGCTGACGCGCAGTGCCTACCAAGATACACTTGTGCAAGAAGGTGGTTTTGTCGAAACCACTTTCGCAAGAAGCGATATTACATGTCTCAACAGGTCAAATCCACCACTCATGGAGTGGGCGATGGCTAGTTAGATCACCCTACCTCATTCGTTAGATACTTCGCAACCATGTGACATCAGCTGAACACCGCCATGTAATGAACTCAAAAGCTAATCATTCGAAATGGATTGGTCGAGCATGGCAACCCAACGCTCTTTGTATGTAATCTATCTTCGCTTCATGAATGGAGTTCTATAATTACCACTCCCCAAGTATGAAGATATCTGCGTATCCATAACCGTAGTAATCTTCAAGATGATCAACTTCCTACTCTTTGTAAAGAAACATTTCGGTATCTCCAACCTAATATACATGGACAAAGCTAATTTGAGTGAGACTGGTTATTCGAGCAACATGCTAGGCTTTCCTGCGAATAAGGAGGAAAGGGTCCTTGCGCACCTTCTAGAAACTAAGTTCCACACAGAGCCGGTTATAGACTCACGATAGGAATTCAGGATGAATCCCACTATAAAGGATTTAGTCATCAACAGGCTAGCCACTAAGAAGAAAAGGAGTAAGTGGCATAAGAAGGAGGGATCTACAGTTGAAGCAACTGAAAGTGTTGGAGAAAATCAATCGATCTGGTTAGACTCTTCTTTAAAGGCAGAGATTGCTAAGTTGAAGTAAGTCTTCAACTAAGATAAGCATATCTCAGTGAATTTTGAACAACCGATAGTAGAGGTTAAGAGTACAAGAGATGATAGGCCTATTCTTCAAGGACCCTTTTTACAACAGGCTAACTATTGTCATCACCCTTTTGTAATTTTGTGATTAATATGATTATGTAAATACAGAAACAAATTTTAGACTATTTTATTACAATATCTATCTGGTGATGTTGTGACTCTTGTTTTCCTTTATAATAAGTTTTTCTTGTAATCTTATATTTTATTTTCATCTGTCTAAATCAGAAGAAATTAAAATTCGGAATTATTTTTAATTAATGCTTCAATGCGGTTATGTGTTTATTTTTCTTTTATTATTATGCAATTTAAACTCAGACTCTTCACCTTCCAAGTGAGCTCATGCGCATTAAATTGACCTATTCATTTATATTATCATGCATAGAAATATTACAAGGTAAACGCTTATCCACGCACCTAAATCTAATGTACATTTCTTCTTCGTTGTACCGACTAGTTACGTACACTACTCTAGCGTTGTGCGCCAATATCCACTGCGCATAGTTTCGATATTGCACACCAATATTCCACATGCATTTTCATCCTATGCATGCACCATGTCAAGTTTAACATACTCCTTCGTGCTCAAATATATGTGCACACTACTGAATACATCGTCGTGAAACAACTTATACTCATACTTATGCGCGTACCAATAAAACTAATTTGCATTAAGCAATACTTGCGCACCCCATGTGAACCTTACTATGTGTGTTCTTACCGCGAAAGGATAATTTCAGCACATGCATCTACACATAAAAATCTTTTGTACAGCACCACAATTTACCATGCACACTGGCACACCACGGTTTCCCGCGCGGTGCCAAATTTACCACGCGCACCAGTATGCCAACCTTTTCCAAGGACACTCTATGACTCTAATTCTGGTCACTTTGAAGTTACTTTTCTCTGAATATTCAGTTTGATTGCACCCTTCTGGCCCATCCAAGATCAGTGTTGAACTGAGGCTTTGATACCAAACTGTAACGATCCCCCTTACCAACCTGAGGCTGGGGTACACCACTCCAGAGTAGCCACTCATGATCTAATGCCAGTCGGTAACACTCCCAGCCATCAGGTCGGGCCATGCTACTCCAGGGAACACTTTCATTCCCATACTATGGAACATATAGTAGCATACCCAGTATTCAACTAAGCAATGCCACCTAAATTTACTCTTTAGACTGCATGCAACTAAAACATATACATATAGCACACTCGCGGAAGCTTTACATCTAAGCATAACAATTAATTACTTTCAGTAACATACAACTTTTATATTAAAATAACAAAAATTACTGATATGCATCATTTACAGGAAATTACCCATAAGCACACAAGCATAGTCACATATATGATAAAATCGTAACATGGGCATGTAAATAACAAAAAAAAATATCCATATATCATACAATTGGTACTTATCTTAGAAAACCTATCACCAACTGCTTACATACCATCCACGAACCTCCCAGCCATAGACTACACTGTTCATCACTCTCAACAATGAATCACCCCCAAGATGGAACTGAACTCCACCAGGGTAAAGGGATTCCTATTTAGGATAAGGCTCATGGACAACATGAAATAATTTGTCTT
>JASDQU010107948.1:1975-19028 GCA_032191745.1 Picea mariana | reverse complement strand
CAGGTACACCAACCAAAAAGGATGGGGAAATAGGCTTTAGAAAGGTGAGATGGTTGTCTCAAGGATAACAGAACATATGAGTGCAATGGTCATGGATTCATTGACTGGATAACTAAGTGTGTTTTTGTATTCACTATGAGATCTTTGTCCCCAAAAATGATGCTCCCCTGATGGTTCCCCTTCCCCCATTCGTAAGGTATCTCTGTGAAAAATTTCCCCCTTGAGCTAAGTTTCTCCATGATATGAATGCATGTCCCCAACTTGACAATTTTCATATTAGAAGTTACTTTTGTCCACTTGTCCCCAACTTTAGAACTTAGGATAAACTAATTATCCATACTTTATGTTTTAGGAAATATTAATATAATATTCCCTTGACTTTTGGCCCTCCCTTTCCCTAATTGGTGAAGTTCATTCCCCCATCTCTTTTATCATGGTCGTTCTACGTGCAGTGATGTATTTTATATTAATCATGAGTCATGTACAAAGTAGGTGATCTAGCCTTTAACATCTAGGCTCGTTGGCCTAATTCCAAGACATAAGCATTCTGGCTTATAATACTGGCTCACCAGCCTATAATGCATATTATATACACAAAGGTTTGTTGACCTTAATATTGTGAACACTTAGTTACTGCGCGTTGTATCCTCTATCTTTAAGGTTGTGCACACCTTAGTTACTACGCGCGGTATTCAGAAATGTGGACATTATATCCATTTACTGTGCAGTATATGCGTGCACCATGCCATGAAAGGTGTATTACAAAAATGATGCCTAAATAGCTCACTAGCTTAAATATACTTGGATTATATTTATATTTGGGTTCGGCTGAGGGACATTATAGTTTACCCATGTTATAGGCCTATTTTGTAAAGTATAAATAAGTAGCTAAGCAATGTGAGAGAAAAAAAAAAGATAAGCTAAGTGCTAGTAAAGGATTTTTGTATATTATGTGACAGACTTGCAGACATGAGTGCAAATGTTGTAAGTGCTGAGTGGATGGATTGTAAGAAGGCTCTGTGCTAGATTTACTCAGGGAAGGAGGATATGGCAAGGTACGTGAAGATCTCCTATCCTATGTGGAGTAAAAGTGTGAGTTTTGTGTTTTAACCTGATTGACCAAAGATAATAAAGAAGAATAAGACTTTGTGGACGTAGCCATAGGGTGGGGGTGAACCATGGTAACTCTGTGTGTTATGCTTGGTGCTTTGACCTAATGTGTTGGTTTCTTTCCATGTGTTATGCTTTGATATGATTATGCTATGTGCTTTGCTATGATACTCTTAGATAGATCCACTTTTCTTTGTGCTTCTTAGATGTATGGGTGTAGATCTAACATATATGAAAGTGTTGAGTGCTAAACCTACTTTGTTGTTGCTAAGTGCTAACTTAACCTAGATCCAAATGAGCGCTGCAATGCTCTATGCCATCTACGGAGTTCCTTGAGGTTTAAACACTAATGAACGATCTCTTATAAAGTACTTTCTAAGAGTAAGAATCATAGATATGTGTCCCAGCTAAGGTTGTAGACACCTAAGTCTTGCAACCACCCCTGCATTTACCTCAGGTGAGATTTCATCTGCTTCACAGGTTTTTTCGAAAGGGATGGTAGTTAGGGTTTTGTTGGTGCGTTGTTGAAGCATTGAACCCTGGGTCTGCCCCTGTGCCAATAGGTACAAAGATATAGTATCTTATCTTCTGACTTTGAATTTCCCAAGTGATATGACTCCATCTAAAGCTAGAACGTTGAAATTGCATGTGGTGAAGTACTGTATTTTAGAGATCCAATTGTATTGGAAAGATCCTCTAGGCTTTCTATGGGTTTGTTTAGTAGAATTAGAGACCAAAAGGGTCATAAATGAATTCCATAAGGGGGTGTGCGGAGGACATCATGCGTGGAGAGCAATGGCTTATAAAATCCTAAGAGAGGGATATTATTGGCCTAAATTATTCACAGATGTAAATGCCAAAGTTAGAGCCTGTAATTCATGCCAATTATTTGCAAGAAAGTAGAACCTCCCAGCACTACCTCTGGTCCCAGTTAAAATGGAAGCTCCATTCCAACAATGAGGGTTGGATTTTATAGGCAAAATTAATCCACATTCCAGTGAACAACACAAATGGATCTTGACCGCTATGGATTATTTCACCAAATGGGTAGAAGCTATTCCGACTAGAAAAGCCACAGATTCAGTGGTGATAGAATTCCTGTAATAAAACATATTATCTAGATTTGGTTGTCCCCAAAAGATAGTTAAAGATACTTCCTAGGCATTCAAATCTATGGAAATGGTTAGATTTTGCCAAAATTACAATATTATATTGGGTCACTCCACGACATACTGCCCCCAAGGAAATGGGATATCTGAATCATCAAATACAATCTTAATTACCATAATTAAGAAGGTGTTGAATGAAAATAAAAAATACCGGCATGTGCATTTGAAATATGCCTTGTGGGAAAATTGGATAGGCACCAAGAAATTGATTGGCACTTCTCCATTTCAAATGGTATACGGGACTGTTTTGGTATTACCCATAAACCTGGCTCTACCTGTGATGAAACTTTGGCAAGACAAAAAAGAATAACCAAACCATGTCACAAGAAGAATAAATCAACTGATTGAAGTTCAGCAGAATAGGGTTGAGGTGGAAAAAAGGCTGCAGAAATATCAAGACAACATGAAAGAACTATTCAAGCATAAGGCTAAAGATAGGGAATTCCTCCTTGGCGATTTGGTTTTGAAATGGAATGCTATGAGGGAAGACTCAACAAAACATGGTAAAATTTGATCATATCTAGTATGGACCATTCAAAGTCACAACTTCTGAAGGGAAGAACTCATTTCTGCTAGAAAATTTGGACGGTAAAATCCTCAATGCCCCTATCAATGGGCATTATCTGAAACACTATATGCGATAAACAATTTCCAAAATTCCATTATATATACCATTTTTTGTTTTCTGTTTTTATAGTTTTTCGGTAAGTTTTACTTTCACCGCAAATAAAGTAGGCTAGTGATCTCCTAGAAATAGAGATATGAAATATTCAACACATTGAGTTCTATAAATCTTAAAACCCTGATGCTTTTCATGTTGTCTTCTTGCAGAATTCTGGTCTACATCCCAAACATCAAAAAGAAGAAAATAGATGGTCATGTATCGGGAAATTGATTCGCTCGAAACAGGAGATAAAAAATAAATTACTAAGATGAGAATGAAGTGGAAAGGCAAAGGTATGAATTTTCAAAATGTCTAGATTTCAAATGAATATCACCTAGGTGCAACAACGATCTCATGAGTATGAGCATATTTTCCTGAGGTATCATCAAAAGAAAAAAAGATTCTATGGATCATAAAAGATTCCTTTGGATAAGATAAAAATAAGTAAAATAAACAGGAGAAGTAAAGTGACCTCAAAGAAAGGGTTGCAAGAGTTAGGATTGCATTACCACAACTATGTTTATGAAATCTAGATCCTTCTCTATCATCCTATTCCAATCTATGGAATTTTCCCCTTGACCCCAGATGCCTTCCAATGATTTCCACAGAGGAAGGAGAGGTTACACTTCATCTCTGAAAGCTGACAAGCGAATATTTAGAAGAAAGGAAAGTCCTCATGACTCCTCAAATGCTTACTAAACAAAGATATGTATAGGCTAATCCTAACTCTTTTAGTTCTCTTAACAGGTTCTAAAAGATTAGTCTTTCTCAAAAGAAGGTCCCTGGAAATAAAATTCTCCCATAAGTTTTCCTACAGACTAAGATGTTTTGAAGGTAGAAAGGAAACTGACCCAGAGTAATCAAAGTGAGTTGATAGACCTTTGTTGCAAATTTATACACAGATATCACCCCTGGTATACTTTATACTAATTGACTTCCTCCACTTCATGTCAAAGAAAAATATAATATGGATGGTGAAAGGAAATTCAAAAAATTGATTGCCCCCATCTAGTCCAAAAAAAAAAAAGAGATGATGAAAGGATATTCATAAAATGATTTCCCTCATCTAGGCATTTAAATGCAAAGTTACAATTTGAAGTGGCGAAAGGAAATTCAATAAAGGGAATCAAAAAGGAGTCAAATCTCCTTTTTTCTTTGGTTACGGAGCTGCCCTTAGTTCTAAAAAGGAGTGAAAAGGTATTTCAGGATTTTTGGGTTTCGAGGTTTGGCTATTCTCGAAGTATGTTTTTTAATAACAACTATAAAGTCCCTCAAAAAAGTGATTGTTTTAGAAAGGAATTGAACAGTTTTTAAAGTAAAAATTAAAAACGTTAACAAATTTCTAAGCCTTTCACATGTTCTTTTCGGCCATCCCAACTTAAAAAACATTTCAAAGTCTTGACGCGCTTTTCTCAAAATACATTTTTAATCATGATTAATTAAGTTTTAAACATACTTAACAAATCGTTAATCAGTCGCAATTTAGGAAATCAAAGAGTCGACCTTGAGTCTCCTTAAAAACCCGATTCCTAAAGTCACAAAATTCTTAAAAGATAACGCTATGTTTATTAAGAAGATGGTTTAATGATAATAAATCCCATCAAAATTTCATGATTCAGGATTTACTTATGTCATACCTATTGGGGACATGATGCTCGAAACTCCAAAACATGAAATCCTGAAAGAATTAAGTACTTAAACATAATTAACTTAACTTTAAAACTGGATTGATGATACTAAATAACTTTTTTCATTTCGTTGTTCGAGAGTTCTCGATGACATTCCTTTTGAAATCCCAGTTTTGAATCGCGGATATGTGGCAGTAATTATAACGGATTAATAGAGATATTTTTAACATGAAGTGCGTATCTCCAGGCGTACCATCCCCATTAAAGAATTTATTTTTTTCACCTGTATCGGTATGCTAAATTTAAGACAAGTTAAAGGTTAATAAAGGTTTGTTATTTTGAATTTCATTCTTACTTTCAGACTAGGAGCGAGTTACATTTAGAAGAGCTTACACATTTTTCTCTAGAACAGGCTTTCATTTTAGCACAAACATCATGACACCCAGAAAAGAATCTAAGAATATTGAGGAGGGAGGTGAAAGCTTAAATCCGGATGGAGATGTTATATCTGACACTACACCACATTCTTTGGATTCAGTCAAATCCTGGAGGTAGAATTTTCAAATCTTAGACTATGAGTTTAGTAATTGCTCCGACAATTTCAGGAATGAAAATACTAAGAATAAAATCAGAGACATAGCAGAGTCTGAGCTTCATAAAATAGCCACACAACCTAGACTCATGCCGTATAGTGACATTATAAGCTGGGCTTTAGAGAAAACCGACATTCAGACAAGGAGCATTCTAAACAGCCAAAAGGTCGTCATTGGCTCATTCAGAACCGAGCACATCCAAGTAATGTATAAATTGTCCACTACTTCTAAATACATTTTTAATGTCAAATTCATAGAGTAATTTCAAAGAAAGGAGTGTACAGAATTCGATCAAACATATCCAGGTATAGTCAAAGAATGGTGGGGAATTCCAACAAAATTTAGAGCTGATACCCATGGCATTTATGCCACTGCTCCATTAAAAAGATACATGGTTTATATAGCTCTGATGCTATGTAGAATTTTTGGGAGGAAAATCCCTACCCATTTCCCTGCAGAATGGGTGTCTCTTCTACATGAAGTAGCTGAGGGTTACAGTTTCAACTGGTGTAAAATTTTATCAGATAATCTAACTAAGGAGATTGTAGAGTACCAAACGAAAAAATCGAAAGGTCGACCTACTTCTTTTTACATGTATGGATATATTATGGATGTTATCTATTACATGACTCCATTCCCCTTGATGAATTGGAGCTGGAGCCTAGCCTGTGCGGAGCCCATTCATGTTTATCACTCTAAACTATGGGGGGAGAATGTTAAATATTTTTTTTATGAAATCTGTCACTACGTAGTGATACCTTTGCACCAAACTTTGTATGGTTATGCACCCCCTTTTATTTCAGATCCAATTGTGGGAAACCTTAGGGCAATTGCAAATTGGTTTATTGAAGAGGGTTTATCCTATGTCTGGGATTTTGGGTGATTGATTCCTACTCACGCACTTCCAAATTTCCTTCCCGACAGACTGGTGTACAGGGAGGTGGCCTACCAAATAATAACACGTGGCATCGACACAGAATTGAAAGCAGGTCAGAAGAAGTTCTAGCCATTTTTTTCTATAAAGATTGGGAAGTGTTCACTGCTTAACTTTGGTCATTCCAAGGTAGAAGCTCTAGCACTAGAAGATATCAAATTGATATATCTTGAGCTTAGAAAGCATGATCCTTATAAAATTGTAGGAAATCATCTTTCTCATTGCAATATGAAAATGTACAAACATGAAGATTCTCCCTACAACGACATGTTCAAGGGATCTAGAACCTATGAGGAAATATTAGACAAAGTTCAGGCATTATCACCCAAACTACAGACCATCTTTTTGACTTTCAAGAAGCACAGGCGAAGTGGTTTTCCAAATATACTACAGGGAGAATCAACAACCCCTCCTCCAACTCAAGGAAGCATCCCCCCAATTTTCGGATCAGAGGATGATGATAAAGGGATCGCAGAAGAAAATTCAAAGAAGAATGAAGCATCTTCACAAAAAGCAGAATCTTCACAAACAAAGCATCCAAAGTTGGAAACAAAAGTTAGGCTCGATATACCTTCAAATTCGAGTCAAACGATTCCTCCTTTATCATCAACTATTCCTGCTGATATCCCCAAAACAACAGGAGAAACCCAATCTTCAGAATATGGCAGCCCTATTACATCATTAACTCCCTTACAGTCAACTTTTGGGACCCCCCATCTGGAAGTCATATATGTAAGTGACCTTACTCCTATCTCTAGAGAAGAGATACCTTCCTATGACTACTTTTTCAGTAGGAAGAGGAAGGTTGTAGTAAAATAGGAAATGCATCTGAGAGAAGGCACAATGGTGAAGAAACACAGAGTTCTCATAGATGAGTAGAACCTAGAAGAGGAAGATTTCACCATGGAAGTAGCAGGCTCTATGGAAGCTTTGGCAATAACAAATTTATTCTCACTTGACTCTATGAAAACAAGGATGAAGAAGAAAAATCAAATGATAGCTCACTTGTAGAACCAAATAAGGAACACATAAAATAATATTCGAGAGGATGCAAATCAAAGAGTTGAACACGCCAGAACTTATGACAAAAAGGAAATGCAATTGTTGAAGTCTAGTTTAGAGGAAGCGAACAAGAAGATGCAAATAAGTCAAGTATTATTCAGTAGGAGGAATTAGTGAGACAACTACAGGCTGAGTTGAAGTCCAGTGAAGGACAAGTTGTGAATATAATATCATTTCAAGCCCAAGCACTAGAGGTGCATGAGAAACTACAAGAAGAACAACAAAACATGCTTTCTAAAATAGAAATCGCTCAAAACTACTTCTTGGAAATAATCCACTCACTGGATAAAATTGCTCTCAAGGAAAAAGCGGCTACAACAACCCGCGTTGTTTTTCAAAAGGCAGTAGCATTTTCAGCTAGAGAAGAAGTACCATCAATCCCAAAGTTGACTACAAAAGAGTAGATCAAGGGAGACATCATATTAAAACATGGGAGACCAATATAGCCAAAAGTAGGAAAATGACAAGAGAAGTTAAGGAAGAATGTGAAAAAGTGTTTGATCAGCTAGATACAAAAACGTCGGGCATTGGTAATGGTGATTGTCCTGGGATATTAGGACATATTAATGTTGTAAGGCATTAACTTCATATCAAGGAGATCTGGAATGAAACCCATCTCGAGATTTCAAAATTGAAGCAACTTGACATCACCCAAATGGATAAGTGGCTAATAAAACAAAATATATAGTTGCAGTCGACAAAGTTGGAAAAGGGAAAGATTGAAGACAGGTTGCCCAAAATTCAGAGGAAGATGTATGTGTTTGAAGCAAAGGATACGAGAAAACCTTCCATAATTTTCGTGCGGTTTCTAAACAGGTGCGTTGAGTGTTTTGGACTGAGTGAAGGAAGTGCTTCAAAGAAATGATGAAGTAACGCATGTATGCTCATTTTTGTCCAACGAGTAGAAAATAAAAAAGTAACTGAGCAAAGTGGTTCAAATTTTGTATGTTGTAACCGTTAGCACCTAGGAGATTAGGAGAATACCAACCCTCTAGGGTTGATGATTTTCTTTGTATAAATACAATTTTGAAAGATGGACCTAGGGGGATTTTTTCTTGGCCGATTGTAGCAAACAAATTTTTCATTTGCCAGAATTAATACAAATGTGAATCAAAGATTCCAAATCCCATCAAGTTTGAGTTATGTGTTCCTCTGTTATTTCATTTTTAACATCATTTCTTATATATCTTTGATGAATTCTTCGTTGCAATTTAGTACAACCTCTACTGTGGTAATTGATTATTTTAGTCATCTAATAATTTACATCTTTTCTTCTATATCGGCTATAAACAGGTACAAGACCTGTGAATCTCTTAGATTTCTATATCTTATGCTTCATTAAATTTTTTTCTTGTCTATTTTCTTCTTCTGTCACAAAGTGAGGTTCTTCCTTGGTTGATGCCTCACATTGATCCATAGCTTTATGTTTTCTTTCATTTCATGCATGATTTTCAGTTTAACTTAGATATGGTAAACGAACTTTGAATTTTATATACTATTAATTCATATATCTGGGAACTTTCTCATATAATCTAAAATAGAAACAACAACCTAAAAAACAACAAATATTTAAAACTCTTTTTCCTCCATGAATGTACCTATTACGAGATAGCCCAATATCGAACCCAGTCTTACAGACCAGACCAGTATCTCTTTAAATATTTTTAACACCATCTTAAAATCTGCTACCACTCGGGTTGAACTTGAACGTTCTTGGGTAGCCATTGAGTAGGACATTAGCGACCAGGAACAATTGGAAGCTAGACACAGACAACTCAGATATCAACCATAGCTCCTTTTCCCTTAAAGATTTTTTCTTCTTTCGTTATATCATTGACCCTCTTTATTTGCAGATGCCTAGAATTTATACTTTCAATCCTTAAGTATAAACAATGGAACAACAAACATGAAACCATTCTCTTTTTAGTGGTGTTCTTTCACATTTTGATGATTTCCTTAATAAATAGGATGAGCATTAGCATATGATATATTATACATAGAATGAAACACTTCTTTCGTTTCTTTTAAATTTTAATATCCTATAAGGAAAGAAGATGGTTCTTTTACAAACCTTTTGGATATTATTAAAAAATCTAAGGTAAACCACAGTAATATTCCTCAAGGTAAATTTACATATGTTGGTCTTTATCTTCTGATAGTCTAAATTTAATTTCAGATTTGTTTAGTGTCTTTTTTATCTTTATTGTTTTTTTCCTTGTAGGTCTTTGTTGGATTCGCAGGATATTTGATCTAAACACTTAGTTTATATGTGTGCCTTCTGGAAATTATGAAAAAATTCAAGCTGCAAATAAGTTATTGTCAGGGAAGATTCTTTATCATTTTCTCATTTTTATTTTTCATATTGATTCTTATCTCAATAGACAATCATTGAGGATTTTGTTTTAATGTCTGATCATGAAGAAAGATGCATGAGCTCAAGGAAAAGACATCCTGATAAAGAAATCCATTTTTTTCATAACTGTTCTTTAAACTTAAGATTTTGTTTTGAATAAAATTATCCATGCAATACAAAGGATACATCGACCAAGATAAAACTTTATTAATTCTTCTTCCTTATGCTAAGATGTGTCTTTATCTTTCTCAATCATAATGGTTTTAATTTTTATTTTCTTATATTTTTAAATTTGTTTGATTGTGATTGATTCCCATTTCAGGTCGTCATTTGCAGGTTCTACTAGTTTTTTTTTTGAGTTTTCTTGAAATTTGAATAAGTTTGATTTTATCATAGATTTTATTTGGTTTGCTCTTTCAAAATTTTTCTAGTGTGCTCACTATATAAGGCAAAATCTATGATATAAAAGAAAGAAATCTTATCCCAAGGAGGCAATTTTCTACAATAGTGTTTCTCCCAAAACTCCTGATCAGTCTCTTCCTCTGGTTTTGAAATATCATCCATAAACTATGATTGAAATCAATCTAGATTTGTATATCATCACTCATGAAATTTTGTATTAACATAATATAATACCTCAAAAGATAACTTAATCTTAAAGTAATCGGTTCTGGGAGAGCACGATTAACTAGTGAAATTTTAGTAACTATTATCTTCTTATGCCATCCATGCTCTTAAGGCATTTTCAGTACTGCTTCCCCAATTGTTAGATGATCTCTCTAAGATTAAATTAAATGTACCATGACCTTAACATAAGTGTTGGTTGAAGGATAGGAAGTCTCATTATGAGTCGGCCTACCATGATCATGGGCTTTGACAGAGTGACATTACCACTACTAGTCACCAAGCCAGGGTAATGGCTTTTAGTCGTAACATTAAAAGACAAGAGGTCTCATCTAAAAGCCATTACCCTGACCAGATATTGTGAATGCCATTGTCATTTCCTGGCACTCAAACCAGGGCAATGCATTTCAACTAATTTCGAAAAATAAAAAAAGTAAAGAGTTACCTAACATATGGGATCAAAGCGTCTAAATTGGGTTAAAGGTATCCCTGTTGAGGCTATAAACACCTGCTAGTAGTAGTGGCCATGCCTATGGTATTGAAGACATATTAACACTATAAATTCACTACCTTACCTTCCTCAAGGGTTGATTACTGGTAGAGTAGAGTATGCACAGTAAAATGAACATAATTACCAAAGTTTATGAGTTATGATAGAAACAATCTGGATATTTCATACCAACATAGTTGATTAATACTACATAAGATATAGGAGAAGCTCTTCAGATTGTTTTGGTTGTGACACTTCAAAATGCTTGACTTCTATTTCTCAAATAAATATTAAAATTTTTCTAATTATTTTGCAGAGATAATTGCTTCGCCTAGTGAGTCGCTATTTGTTGGCCAACAATAGCTCCCATTAAATTTTTCTCAAGAATTTAAAGGTTCCCCTTGTAAATACATTATTCCTAGTGGTTTTTATTAATTTGGTTTAATTTTGTTGGACATTATTGCTTTAGTATTTAATGGTTTCTTATCCTCAAATTCTCCATGATTTTGTATCTATTTCGTTAAATGTTTTGAATTTCATGACTCTAAGCATGAAATTCCAAACATGATTTTGAGGAAAATATTTACGCTTTTCAATATCATTTGACGATCTGATGGCATTTTCTGTATGATCTCGAGCAACATGAAATCTAGTTTTTCTTTTAAATGAAAATCAAGATTATGATTGAGATTTTTTTTTATTTGGTGTGGCATGATTCTTCTATCTTTATATATCAAATGCTCATGTTTTGGTCTTATTATTGAAACATATTAGATTGTCATTATGGCGTTTTGTTGTGATTTCCATTGCAAAATCAAAGCATAAGCGTATGAGATGTATATGCTTTGATCTATTATGAAAAATTATGATTCCCCTAGCCAAAATGTACACCTGCACACAAGCTTGCAGATCAAACTTTACCTATTTGATCATAACATATGTTAAATCATGTTGGTCACATCATTAAGTTTTCTTATGACATGAGTCGCTTCCTCATAAAATAAAATATCTCTAATATATCCTCGATTTTGTAAAGAGGATTTTCTCATAAATTCTATGGCAATTGAGGAAAAGGTTCAGTACAATTTTGTGTAAAATTTTCCACCATTTCTTGAAGGCTCTGACTAGTTCCCGGGTATTTGGTCTCAATTTGAAGGATGGATTTCTAGGTACTAATCCCTCATCCATTGATAATCAATGTACACTGGAATAAACTAATTCCAAGGCTCCCCTTCCAGAATCTGTCACTTTTCCAATGGATTGTCATAATGTTTAGGAAAATGATTTTTGTAATGAAAATTAGTTGGAACTCAATTGTTATCCAACAAGTATTTAGAATAAGAAGTTTAATTTAGATAGGATCTTTAATTATGGGGAAATGTTTATATTTCTATGTTCATGAACTCTTAGTATATAGGGAATATGAAAACATGGGAAAACGAGGAAGGAATGATGAACAAAGGTTAGAATTAGTTTTTGGGAAAATAGTGAGCGAATGCTTTTCTTCAGACTTATGTTTATGAGTTCATTCTGGATATTTTAATTTCTTCTCATTTTAATACATGTGTTCATTGTCTTATGCTTTTAAAATTTGTTAAATGAGATCTTGGCTTTTGTTCAATGCTTTATTAATAAGTTGTTTTAGTTATTAATCTTTGGATTTTTACTTTAAATATTAATATCCAAAGCATTGTTCATTTTTCTGACTTTATCAATTCTTTATTGTTAACAGATAAAGGCATGTGTCAAATGTGTTGGATTTCTCTTCCACAGATTACATATGCTTGATTACAGGTAGACAATATCAGTGACAACTTTATGAAGAGGATTCAATTATTAGAGTGCAACATTGCTCCCGATCAGGATAGGCAAGTGTTTTCCTTTTGTTATATTTGTGTTTTGTGGTGTGGTTGATTTTGAATGTAAATATTTTACTTTAAGCTTGACTCTAAATGCTTTGACTATTTGATTTTATTCTCTTATTAATTACTTTTAAAATCATTTAGTCCAATTTGACTGTAATTTGTAGCAATTGTTTCTTTCATATTACTTATAGTTCTTATTAGTTAGTTAGTAGATTTTGATTGATATTTAGTTCCACAATATATTGAAAATGTCTGTTTAACAAGGTTTTGTGAAAACCTCATGCCCTTGTATAACTTTTAAAAATTGTGAATTTATGTATAAAGTATTAATTGGTTTGAGTTATTGATTACTGTAAATATTAGGAATATGACTCATAGGAAAAATTTCCCTCATCTCTTCCCTTTTGGCTAACAGAATCGTTAAACCCATCGGGGACAACCAATCCAAATGGATTGGGTCTTTTTTTAAGGACTTAGGACCAGGTGTTTCCTCTTAGTTGATGAGTGGTCAGTTCTGACTGTCAACAGTATCGAAATGTCATGCCGAGGAATTGGACTCCTGAGTTAGCAAGATAATTGAATTTTGTAAGTAATAACACTTATCGCGTAGTTGATTTTTGGTTTGATAGTATAATAGGAGGATGTATTACATAATTTGCGATAGATTATACCCAGTCATATAGTGTTGTAGATAGGGACTTCTTCAAGGGTTCACGCAGAAGGTTCATGAAATCATTAGGAATGTCGATAAAGATTATATTGTGTGACAAATGCATGATGAGCATGGAGTCCAACTGCTAAAGGGCTTTGCGCACATAGGGGATCCGAGGGATGACAACAGGATAGTCTGAGGATGGGAGAAAATGAAGGAACCAATGATGAAAGAAGGGAGGGACTAAGAATGCATAGAGACAAAGAAGGTATACTAGAGAAAGAAGACGGGTTTTGGGAGTTTCACAAAGGAAGGAGGTACAAGAGGTGAACAATTGGGGTTTGACAACACCCTCACACTACTTGAATTTTAGGGAGTGGAGTGATAGGACACATAACAACATTTGCTTGTTTGCATGACAATTTGGGCTACTAACAACATCTAGGGTGAAGTTGTGAATATTGTGCAGTTGGAAATAAAATTTAGAGGCTGTGCGCTAGTCTGGTACATGAAGCTACAGAGTACCATGCCTATAGGGAAGGCCAGGACATTAGCAGAGATAAGGAAAGCAATGTTAAAAGAGTTTAAAAAGCCAAATTCAGAATCACAGTACATCACAGAACTAAAGGAGATTAAACAGGTAACTGCTGAATCAATTTGGTATTTTTATCAAAGGTTCAAGGATCTTATAGGTAGAATGAATTTCCATGTCCCTCATCAATAGCGTCAAGAATGGTTTATTGCAGGACTTCTACCACATATACATAGGCCCTTGATTCAACATAAGGTTGTGTCGCAGCTCGAGGCTCTAGAAATTGCAATGAAATTTGACTCATCTCCTATAGGAGATAGTGGAGAGATGACACATGTTCAGACACAGTTGGATGCATTAAAAATTCAGATGGAGGAACTTACAAAAGGACAGGAGAAACAAGAATAGGTCCGGTGTACCAAATGTAGGACTCAAGGCCATCACAAGGATGAATGTCCATCATTCGCGCAGTATTTGGTGACTGGAGCATCGAATCCATTACCAGGAGGAGGTTATTATGAGATATTTAAGAAATGGAGACATCATTCGATGGAGTGTCCATTACTATAGAAGTATCAGAGTACACTAAGGAACTTGTTTTGTAATTTTTGCAAGTCAGTCGGACATGAAAATGAGGATTTTCATGCATTGATTTGATGAGAGAATGTACTTAAGACATGTACAAGATTCAAGAGTAGAATGTTGTGATAGAAGATGGTGGTCAATAATATAATAATTAGAGAGGCTTCAATCCACAGAATAGAGGAAATTTTGGCAGAGGTCGAGTTAGAGGAAATTTTGGTAAAGGAGGAAGAGTGCCGATCATATGTTATAATTGTAATCAAGCAAGACATTTATCTCTGGACTACCTGAATCTGTGTGAAACATGCACATATTGTAGAGAATTAGATCATTTGACAGAGGATTGTCCTCAACTAGTCGCAAAATGTAAAGCAAGAGGGAACAAGAACCATAATCCAAATCAGAATGTATAGAAGATATTAGCCAAAATACACAATGAAGGAGAAAGAATAGAAATGTTACACATGAAGGAGCTAAAATAGGGGTTGATGTGACAAATAGAGGGAAGTAGACTGAACAATGGGTATGGAAGTCCACAGGGACTATGCCAATATACGATCCTCAGTAAGAAAAGGTGACATATCAGAATGAAATAAAAGAGATAATTGGACAGGATTGTTGTAAAAGTGTTGAACCTACACATGATAGATCTAGCTAGAAAATGACACACACATTTGCAGAGAAAAATTGAGAAAGAAGAAGAAAGGGAGAAAGAATGGAATAATTCTCATTAACTGTATGAACAATTGATAATTTACACATGAAGTACTATAAATAACTCAACCAATGTGCACTAAAGGAGAATCCAATGTGCCATAGTGGTGGTCTAGAGTGATCTGGACACACACCAATAGTTACGAGAGGAAACTTCCACCAAGTCTAGTCTGTCAAGAAGTTACGAGAGTGGACTGCCACCTAGTTCAGTTAACTAGTCTATCATTATTCAGTGAACTGACTGAAATAGAGTGAAGTGTGGAGGCAATCAAGGAATCATGGGTAATTCTCTAGTCTAGTGATGATCCCAAGGATAATGTGCATTAGCTGGTGATGATCCTAATGATAATGTGCATTAGCTGGTGATGATCCCAATATTTCATGGTGACAATACCAACGTAGCATCTAGACTCCACTCAACTGATCAAAACTAAAGTGAAAACTAAAGAGAATATTCTCCCTAGAGGAATATTTATCCCTAGAGAAATATTCTTCCTAAAATATAGGAGACTGAATAATGATTAATAAACAAGAAAAAACCTTTGGAAAAAGAAATCCTAGGTGTCTGTGAAGTAACTCGAACACCCCCCCTAAACATCACTATGGTGAAAATAAAGAATGGGTCCCAACAAAGAGGCCATGTTAGGTACCCAAATACAAAAGATACACCGAAATAAAGTGAGGAAAGAGGGAAAACCTCATGGTAACCGCCCCCCCCTTAAGGTACAATGTATGTAAAAAGAAGAACTTGTTAGTTGTGGAGCCTGATTATCTGCCTGATTCAGAGGTCTTTTACTTTCAGGGGTGTTTATACCCCATGAAGTATTTACACCCTAGAAGTATGTACACTCTTCCATGAGGGGGAGTGCAGAGCGGGGGTACCCCCTCTGTGGGGTCCAAGGGGGCTATCTCACCGCCTGGGGGGTCTGGGGGCAAGCGGGCCCCCAACGGGGGTTTGAGGGCGAAGCCTCCAAAGGAAAAATTACCTTGTAAATGTATAATGTAATTTCATTGTAAATCTGGACCGTTCATTATAAGGTCCAAGATCTAATGATAGAGATTATGTTAGGGTTTTTTTCCCTAGAAGGAAACCCTGTTTTATGAGGGAAATGTATTGCGTCTATGGTTGATGGCGAATATTGTATTCTGAGATAGGAGACTGTGAGAGAAAGAAGAGGAAGTTACAATGGGTTTGTTGTAGGTTGTATCCCTTCATATGTTTGATAATAATAAAGGAAGGACCTAGCAATTTCTCTGGTGGACGTAGCCCACATTGGGTGAACCATGTAAATCTGTGTCTCTATTGTATTATGTATCTTTTGTGTTTTGTTTCCGCATTAGTTTTATTTTATTGCTCCACGATCCTGTTTTTCTAACAGAACTGACATTTGTTAGGCAACTATGTCCTTCACTCCAAGATGACTTCGTAGAGAATGGAACTTCTGCTCAGTGATAGTATATATTTTTGGTTGGATAGTATAATAGGAGGATATATTACATAATTTGCAGTATATTGTACCCAATCATATAGTGTTGCAGAAAGGGACTACTTCTAGGCTTCACACGGAAGGTTCATGAAATCATTGGGAATGTGGATAAAGATTATATTGTGTGACAAGTGCATGATGACCATGGAGTCCAACTGCTAAAGGGATTTTCACACGAAGGGGATCCAGGGGATGACAAGAGGATAGTCTAAGGACAGGAGAAAATGAAGGAACCAGTGATGAAAGAAGGGAGGGAATGAGAATGTAGAGAGACAGAGAAGGAATACCAGAGGAAGAAGAAGATTTTTGGGAGCTGCATAGAGGAAGGAGGTACAATAGGTGCATGACTGGGGTTGAGAAAGGAGAGTCACACAATGAGACAAAGGAGAGAGGACCCTATTCAATAGTCCAAATCGTAGAGATATAACACATAAGAGGAGAAGAAGAGGAGTCTCAGTCCAGATGTATAATAAAAGAACCGTGGAGTCCTACTTAGACCAGATCAGGTGTCGAATCCATGAACCCATGTTCATAACCATAATCAAGAATAACAATTGAAGACTTATCAAAAGAAATTATAATTAACAAAGGAGG